>JABCMJ010022253.1:0-11095 GCA_014822125.1 Arbutus unedo | reverse complement strand
AAACCAAGCTTCTTCGGGCTGCTCATGGACCCAACACATGATGAAGTAAATCTTCCTCTCCGCGAGCTTGAGCTTGCTCCTTTTCGATTTTCGTTGTTTCTCAGACTTCAGCTCCCCCTCTGCGGCTTGAATCAGCCTCCGGAAATCACAAAGCAAACAGACCAGAGCAGGACCTCCGAGAGAAAGCAGAGCTATTACATCATCTAGAAGACCCAAACCAAATTGCAAACCGCCCATGTGTCTTAAACCCGGGGAGCAAGTTTGTTCCAAGCAATGCGCAAGAGCTTCTGATACAGACTCTGGCTGTCCCCCTTCACCTAAAACAGAAGATATGCTTAGCACCACCATAGATGATCCCACGGGATCTGATTGCCAATCCCCATTGTAGAGTCTAAGAGTGAAACAGTAGGTATATATGATGTCGACTAGGTGAACAGCTAACAACGGGGATGGCTCAGTTGAGCTGAGCTTGCTAATGGGCGGTAAAGGTGTTTCAGGGCCAGGTGGAATGTTGCGCGCTGGATCACTTTCCGGACCATTTTGAGGAGAGGTGACTCTTTCTCGATCGGAAAGTGGTTGGACGAGTTGCGTCCCTTCTCGACTTAGATGTATTGTTCTAGCAGAAGGCTTCAACCACCATGGTTCCCATGGCTCAATCAGCTTGCTCAGCTGTCCAGAAGCAATAGCTCTTTGAAAACGTTTCTTTTCTTCTGCGGATAGGTCATCAAAACTTATTTCGCCTCCTGTGGTCAAGAGAAGAGCTAAAATCAGGTTCAACCTAAAAAGAGTCTCATGCCCGCATCTGCAAACTAAAGAAGAGGGAATGTGGAACATACCAGACAGAATCTTTTCAATAGTTTCCTCGGACAAAGTTGAATCTGACAAGGTTTAAAAGAAAAGCATTCCAATAAGGACCTCTCTACTGAGACAAGCAGCATAAAAAATTGAAGGCCGATATACCTCGTACACGTGGTGAAGGTAACACGTATGTTTCAAACAAAGAAAGAATAGTGAACGAGAAGTTCGACCCAGATGATAGATATATCACTATCACCATAGTCCATAAATGAACAATAAACGTCATCACCTTGAAGAAAATGTGCCCCTAGAGTTTCAGTGATACCAAACCAAATTACCAATTTAAGGACATTAAGTACCAAATGATAGCCCTCACAATCAACTCAAGAGTTGTGATTGCAAAATATATTTACATTCCATCTCATGCTGGGCCGCTTTCAATTCTCTTTTGGCAACCAAGTAAGCAGTGATTCTTACATTACCTACACGGACTTTAAAACACTTGTTCTGAAGTGAAACACAAGCAATAATTACTACCATTATTTTCCAAAGATTTGCAGATCAGACTTATACATTAGTTACCATAGAATCATTCCCCAAAATGCAATTCCTCTTCATTTGCTTATCTGCCTTCAAGAGGCTACCAGTCAACGTAAAAAATAAAACCTAGCCATTCATTCCGATTAGAATATTCTAGAAATTTCGTTTAAACATCAGAAAGCAGCTATAGAACAGCTGACAAGCCGCGGCCAGATTCAACAAAACATTCAAATAAATGCTAGTCATCCGTTCTCTAGCAGAAATATCTTCAAATTTCCCAGGAGTTCCGTTCAAAAATGAGAAACCAGCCATGAAATAGCTGACAAGTGACACCTCGATTCTACACTATATAAGGAGACATCAAATTATTGGATTCAAAGAGTATTACGTACCTGCTTCATCCATGCTATCCACCTCTTCTTCTGAATGAGATCGTTTGAGTATATCCAGCATTTTACGTTTAGTTTCATCATCCGTTTGCAATTGTTGCAACTCTCCCATCACATTTGCTCTCATGAAGGATTCAGTGCAGCGTAGACTGTGAGACTGAAAAAAGGCAAATGAGGTCAACATCTAATTAAGAACATGAGCAGATTGGGATCATAGGATAACTACAATTGACGGAATCAACTGACATACACCAATTGCTAGTAGTTAAGATCATTTTGGAAAAAGACTCAAATATGGAAGATCCTCACCTTGTAGCATTGAAGGGAGCAATACCGGGTATTGCATCGCGGGCAAGTATATTGTGAGAATTGCTTTTGGCATCTGCATATATCAAACCAAATAAATTCACGGAATGGACAATAACGATGCCAATAAAGATTAGCTTCGAGTGTACTAATATGGGGATTAAATCAATTCTAAAATAGAAAGGGAGAAGGCTAATTATTATGAACAAAATTTTAAAGTTCCATCACAAAATGAATTTTCAAAATTGTCCCTATAATATACAAATTTTTACAACTGTAACTATTTTAATATAAAATAAGTAACAGGAAAAGTAGTAAAAATGCTCGGGCCAACTACCCATTCCCACACCCCTAGCATATTCAACTGTGCACAACTGCTAGGTGTTTCCTACATTACAAGTGCAGTTAACAACTGTGATGCGTTCTCATTTCTTCATCAAATTGAATGTACAATTCTGAAACTAAACATACTATATTTCTACGAATCCGCACAGCATTAACAGTGTATAAAACCAGTTTAAAAACTATCAGTTGCAATCCCCCCATAGCTATTTCGATGAAAAATTGAACTGAAGCACCTTCGCCAAGATTAGCTGCAATTGACTAAACCAATTTTCTGGTTTTCACTACAATTTCTTCATCAAATTGAATGTGAATTCTAAAAACTAAGCATAGTATATTTCTATGAGTACGCACAGCATTAACGGTGTATAAAACCAGTTTAAAAACTATCACTTGCAATTCCCCTCATAGCTATTTCGACGAAAAAAACTGAAGTACCTTTACAAAGATTAGATGCAATTGATTAAACCTATTTTTCTGGTTTTAACTACAATTTCTTCATCAAATTGAATGTAAACTCTACAAACTAAGCATAGTATATTTCTATGAATACGCACAACATTAACAGTGTACAAAACCAGTTTAAAGACTATCACTTGCAATCCCCCCATTGCTATTTCCATGAAGAATTGAACTGAAGCACCATCACAGAGAAGAGCAGCAATTGATTAAACCCATCTCTATCGTTTTAACTGCAATAACTCCACGAGTTCGTATACACAAAAATAATGAAGTTGGAGGGACATACACTAGGCAGATTATACGCGACGCCGGAGTCAATTGGGAGGAAGTTGGCGGTGCCTCGCCGGTAATCCTTATATCCGCCATTCACCAAAACAATTTCGAAATCCGAAAGAGCCCAGAGCCAACTGAAGTTGAAGCGACTGACGGTTGCAGCACATCAACCTCTGTAAAATTGGCTGGGAAATTCTCCGGGAAACCCCTAGAAAACATGAGAAAGAAGATGGGTTCGTATATGGGCCGGGCTATGTTGGTTGTGGGGGTGATTTTATACTGGGCTAGGGCTCCATAAAGGATTCTTCTCTCCAGCCCATCCACAGCCCAAAAGGATTTTACCCAAGAAATTTTCATTTCAAAATTTCATTTCAAAAAATTCTGTTATTGAGCGTAATAGTAATGGTATAATTCTGCTATAACGTAAGTAATTCAATACTTTTCGAATGTCCTATCAATACTTGGAGTGATTAAAAATAATTAAAGACTTATTCCATGTTCAAATTCGTTTTCGACTCACTTTTCCATGTCTTTTTAAGATGGACAAATCCAACTAATAATTTATCATTTAGGAGAAGAAAAAGTCTAAGTACACAGATGTGTTATTAATTATTGGATGGACGTAAGATCCTTAATAGGTTAAATACCTCACGTGCATCTAACGGCTCGGGACACAGATGTGTCCAGAGGCTCGGGACACATCTGTGTCTGAATGTGTCTGGACACATCTGTGTCCCTAGCATTGTTCTTAGGAGAGGTCTATTTGCTTTATTAGAGCAAGAAGCAGAGCATATTGATAGATTTGATTTTAAAATGAACGAAACAATCCTTTTTCATGTAATAGCAAGTGCATATTTTGCATATCAATGAATGGGTTCTCATGTTGTCCCTACTATATGTGGTGTTTGCGTCATACTGTCAGATCGAACAAATCAATAACTCAAACCCCTTCTGTCTCTCTTTCTTGAGCAAGAATCATAGTGTTGTCTTCAGCATAATGCGGACGGACTCAGCTCATCCATAGCCCAAAAGGATTTAACATGGAATTTTGGAATTATTAACAAAAATCATTGTAAAACAAAATGAGGGGCAGGACACCCACCTTTGAATGGTGTTAGTCCTATGGACCGTGATCATATTCACCTCTGCCTTATGAGCACCTCAGAACTACATAAGTTCAGCGGTGTGGAGCACGGTCCTCCAAAATGGGCATAGGTTAGATGCTGTTTAATTGACTTGTAACATTTTATATTGCAAAACCTCAAGGGGTTGGTTCGCTGAGAGAGAGAGAGAGAGTTGTTCCCCTCAAGTTTCGAGGTGGAATTCCACAAGGGCTAAATGTTAAGAGTTACTGAAAGTTTGTCTGGTCATTAAATTTAGGGTCTCGAGGACTAGTCGGTGCTTCAGGTGACAGAATACCTTGGTTATAAAAAAAAAAAACATGTTATATTGCGAACAAAACATGGTTGAAACTTTATGCCTTTCTCTATTTCACTTTTTCTCACTGTACATGAACCATAACTGAATTTGAAAAACTATTCATAATCAATTGCATCAAGGAACTCAACTAACCTTGGTGGTTAAAGGCATTTCCTTTAACTATACATCATCACTGCAACATTCTTCACTTCGACAACACAAAAAAATAATTGTTCAACTATTTGACAACAGGAAAATAAATGGCAAGTGCATGATCGAAGTGATCTGGTCCTGTAGGAACAAGATTCAAGTCTACTGGTATCTAAGGATGCCATAGTATGCATCACTGCACTTCCACTTGACCCATGTCGTAGTGATAAACGGCCGAAATGTTTTAATTGACTGGTAAAATGTTACATTGCAAGCAAAATATGGTTGGAAATTAAATTTATACCTTCCTTTATTTCCCTTCTTACTGTAACTGAACCAGAACTGAATTTGAAAAACTATTCATAGTCAACTGCATCAAGGAACCCAACTCCCTTAGGTTGTTAACTGCATTTCCCTCAACCATACACCATCACTGCAACATTCTCCCTGCTGCTTTATTCTTCAAGCTTCACTGATCATGTAACACCAATTTGGACCTTGGTGGTTTCCTCATCGTTTCGTTGATCTGACAAAGTTATGATACACAGTTGTTTGTGTTTGGGCTTGTCATCATCATCATCAGCTGGCTTGAATTCAGCCATTCTCTTTAACTCGTCAACTGCATCAACAATGGTTTCGACCCGTGCTGCGATTTCAATCAGTAATGAAGCAAAGGTTGCAACTGGAATAACTTCCGCAAGGGGAATCAGTGTGTGTTTCAAAACTTGTTCTTCTCTGTTTTCATTTTTCTCAGAATCTTTAGCCTCTGGCTCTGGTGGTGGAATGAGTACACCATGAAGGGATTTCATTTTGTTTTGGAGCTCTTCTACTGAACTGCTCATTTCTTCAATCAAGGAATCTAGTTTCATTGATTTCCTCATTGTTTTGATGTTTATTGCCAACTCTCTTATGACACTTGAAGCGTTTGTGCTGACTCTCGAGCAGAGATCACTTACGTGCTTCTTTAAAAAGTCAGGGCCCTGTAAATCAGCCACAACAGTGTAAATCTTACTGGTATGTAGCAGTCCAAGTAAGCAATAAAAAGAAGGGTTTCTTTTAGAAAAATGGTATGGAATTTGCCTTGGGTGGAATCACTTTTCAGATCCCCTTCCACATGGCCGTGTGAACTCGATCAATTACTTCTTCGACCAGTGAATAAACTACTTAGTAAACGATGGCTTAAATATCCCCTATCCCATTCCCTCAATTGGAAGGAACTCGCATTCAAAAAGCTCTAAAGTGGCCTCCCTTTGACTGTGGTCATAGCAACCACTCTACGAGGGATGTAGCAATTGTTCTTAACTGCCTGGTAGGCTGAAATAATTTTTTCAAAAATTGGTACTGGTGCTTGCAAGTTGCGATACTTAAGGATTTGTGTGTCGTTTTTATTCCACTCTCTCTTCTCCATCACCTTCAATGACTTCTTTCCCTTGCTACCCATCTTGGCCACACCTTGCTTCTGCTCAAAACAAGTTTCTAAGAACATATCTGTGAAAGACCAAGGTGTTGGCCTGGTAAAGGTGTTGTGCCTGGTTTTGAGTCTTAAAACTGCGAGCTGTATTTTTCAAATCCCTATTCCCTCGTATTGTTAGAGGCAGCGTAGGTAAGATCGACGTAAGGGCCACATACGCACATCAAATGCATGTGTATGGTGCTGTTAGCAGGTGGGGGCAACATTGTTGCTTCTGGTCTCTCTTAGCATCAAGCCTACTGAGTCCCTGGGATTGGGCTGAGGCAGCCCACGTGGCCTGCATCGCACATCAGCCTAATAAAAAGAAGAGAAAACATGTGTCCAATCTTCTCTCGAATCAGAAAACTGAAAAAATTGCCAACTGTGTTGAAGGGATCATGCCTAGTTTTCAGTCTTAACAATGGGAAGTGGGAGCTGTCGTTTTCCTATCCCTATTCCAGTCCTATTCAAACTAGAAATAACAGAAAACAGTTGTCTCTTTTGTCGAAACAGAAAACTGGAAACGTTGCCTAATGCCTTCAACATGAGTTTTACCTCATTTTCTGATATTAGACATGCGTGTCCAATTTTTCTTTGTGAAAAGAAAACTGAGAACGTTACTGAGCGAGTGTTACCTGGTTTTCTGATATCAGGCAACTACTAAGTGCCTCTATGAAGTAAGCACAATCGCGCATTGATGCCCCAATTTTAATGTACTGTATCCACGGATGCTGGAAGCTGAAGTGGCCATGTGCAGGCTCCCATCTAGCAAATCCAGCCTGTACAATACAAACCCCTTTCTGTTTTCCATCAAAGCATCCAAATTCAATTTTTCCTAACCATTTCCGACAATCCTCACTTACCATAGATACTTCTGTTTCCTTTGAGTTCAGCACACATTTGTATCCTGCCAGTTTTCTTTCAGACTCCGTGTCAATGCTGTTGGTTCTCCCGTGATTGTCAAAATACCGAGCTACACAACCTGCGCCATTACTCAAATTTCTGAGTCAAAATAACTTTAAGCACAATTTATATGCTTTGGATGTGTACAGAAAAGAACTTACAATCCAAGGAACTTGCTAGTTTGTCCATGTTACGTATGGTGAGATGATAGAGCTCCTCACCGGCCCAAATGGGGCAGACAAGCACGGTTATAACAATGCAAATGGAAATCCCAATGATAATGGTGGAAAGTCTTTCATGGGCCATTTCAAATAGTTTTTCCACCCGATAACCTGATACTGAAACTAGGCTGAATGTCAAGATGAAGATCATAGCACCATAATCAAACCGTGCTTTTATTACTGGAATGAATCTAGAGAAAGTTGCTGCAGAAGCTGCGAAAACGAAAAAAAACAACTAGCAAATGAGTCTCGTATAATAAATGCAAATTAGGAAGTACTAATTTGGGAAGGGGGGGGGGTGGAATTTACAGACCCAGTAGGAAAACTGATGCACTAATAATAATGGGCTCAAATTTCTCTCCCGATTGACTAGCAATCCAATGAACCCCAACTGCCAGGAATCCGGCAAGAAAAGTTCCAGCAGCTCTATTCAAGCCTTTACAGACTGTTGCACCTGCAATCTAAACACCTTTAGCTTTATTTTCTACTTCTTTCATTTCGCAAGTTGAAATTACTTACCAACAGTGTACTCAAAGATTACGACGACTGTCATAATAGCCCACATGGAATTCCCACCAACACTTTCATACAAAGGTCTCATATAGTAGAAGAGTGAGACAACTGTGAGAGCTACCCCTACTTTGAGACAATGGATCACTTTTCTGGGGTCATCTACCCCTAACTGCCATGCTTTTTTCAGAAAATTCCATGCTTTTGAAAATATCCTGTTAATAGTAGTCCCAGACTCTGGTGGCAAAATTGTTGATGAGCCATTTGGTTCCTTTCTCCTCCACTCAACTGTTCCAAGAACTTCCTTTATGTTGTTATTCATGTTTATGGGTAAAGCCTGAAATGGAGGGAAAAAGAGCACCAAAAAAAAAATCAAGAAGAAGAAATTGTGATAATCTGGAAGAAGTTTTGATCGATTGGACTGACTGTTGCAGCTTGTATATAAAGAGCACTCTTAGGAAAAGAAAGAGAGCAAATTTCGAATGGCTATGAATGCTGTAGGCATTTTTTTTTAGAACTTTTTTTGTTCTTTGGGTTGGTCAGGCTGCTAGCTTACCACCTTTGCAATGGACCCCTGTGTGTGTGTGTGTGTGTGTACGCACGTGTGTGTGTGTGACATACACGTATGCATGCACAAAAGTGTACAGTGCAAATCAAACCATACAATTTACTTAGACATCATCAGTACTAGATAATCAAACCAAACTCATTTGTTCACTTAATGTGTTAGCTGAAGGTTAGAAGTCCGGAGGTAATCAGATGGACAAATACCAAGAATCGCATAAAGTAGGTTTGTTTTGATATTTATTATGAGATGTAGACTTGATTTTTCAAGTTTCCACATACTTTTTTCAAAGAGGAACCGCCTCAAAAGTTGATTTTCAGATGCACACCTTTTATTTGCCATATTGGTCCCATGGTTTATTGTATTAAAAATGGCATTGTTTTGTTTTTGATGCTGATCTCATGGACATATTCCACAGGAAGATGTTTGTATACATACATACATACATACATATATGTGTGTATAAAACTATGGAAGCACATTTAAAGGTGTCTGATGCTGATCTTTGGTGACTAACGACCGTTCTTTAGATGAGAGGCTCAAAAATAAGGTATTCTGACATGAACTTCATGCTGTAAATTAGGTCATGGAAACAGTATGCTTTTTGTTTCATCATCCATTCTTGATAAGTGGGTACTTGAATCGGATTCCTCTCTCAGTTGTCTCCCATGGGTAAGAAAATTAGTGGAAAGGCTCAAGATAAGCAGCCTAATCTCCTTTTCATTTTTTTTGTGTTTTGGGATAAAAAATGTACTTATCTTTGCCTTGGACAAAATAAGGGAAAAGGCATCATCATCATCATCATCACCAGCAACAACCACCACCAATGTAACTTCCATTTGGTTCTTTCACAGATAGTGCACAAGTATTGTTTTTCTACGTTACTTGTTTTGCCATAGTCTCCATCACCCCCTACTAGATGATGTATACCTCGCGAACATGTGTCAACATGAGAGAGAGAGAGAGAGTGGAAAGGCCAATATGTATGAAAGACCTAATTACAAGCTTATTCCAAACAGTTTCAGTTGGTGATGAGATTGTCCAGAAGTGGAAACCGCAATATGCATCACCAAATCGTAATAAGTTATTAGGTTAACATAAGAAAAGCACAAAAATCATTTGAAGTGCTCTCTCTCTGTGCCTTTTGAGGCTGCAAACAGTCCAGCAGCCCCCATGCCACCCCTACTTCACTATGTGGTAGTTTAGGTCATGAATGTAAGTTTCCTATATCTGCAGAAAGTGGGCATTGGTTTTTTTTTTTTCTTCCTATGTTCGTTTGGTTTGTGCTATGATTCTAAAAAGAATGGGAAGAGCACTTATCTCTCTGTGTAGGACCCTTTCCACAGCTAAACTATCTGAAAGGCTAACTCAACTATCAAAAAAGTTGTCTACACTGTAAGTTTTTTTCTTTCCAAAAAGTATTCTGTCTGTGTCACATGCTACTACAGTGCTTAAATTGTTTCTTATTAAGCTTTGGCAAAAGCATATTCTAAGTTTGTTAAAGTCACACTTAGGTCTCAATTAATTATTCCAATTCATACTAAGCATCAATGGTCTTCAACCCATTGAATGTAGGCCACATATTTGAATGTTCGCCCCGGAGATCCTTTGAACAACTTGTTATAATAGGGAAGCCATACTTTTTTCATTTTTCGTGCTAGCAAGAAGTTTTATACCATTGTTAAGCAAACAACGGATCAATGGATATTTGAACTTGAGTATCAAGGAAAAAGTAGAATATTTGATGGAAGAACAACAACTCGTTACCATACTTTTTTCATTTTTCATGCTAGTAAGAAGTTTTATAAAATTGGTAAGTCACAATTTGCTTTCAAAATTTTACGAGTCTCATTTGAACCTCACTTTAGCAGTTGAGCTTATTTTGAGCAATGTCTAATGCAAAGTGTAGATTCAAATGACTGCTAATCAGTAGTGTCTTTTTTATCAAGCCCTGGCTCTATCGGCAGTTGCCGAGCGAGCTCAATACTATTCAAGGTCAAAGGATAAATAAAATAACATTTCTTACCACATTCTTAATCTTCCTATATTTCAGAGTAATTTTATATTAGTTGTTAGTTATGTGTAATGCCAGCTATGTTACATGGACTTGGGTACAGATGTGGGGTGCAGGTGTCACTTCCACCTCAGGAGCCCTCTCTCGTGCACCCAACTAAGGAGCCTGGAGGGAGTACACTCCTTACAAAGATGAGAGATTTTGTACTATCCTTAAATAGAAAATCAGAGATTTATCTAGTCAAAGTCATGATATCTTAAAAATAAAACCACATATTATAACACTAGCCCATTTTTTAGTAGACTTGGCTCATATTTTTACTCCCCAATGCTTGTACTTTTGAAATATACATTCTATGGTACATTATAATATCTGTACACGTTTCTTCCCTTTTGGTGCAACTAAGGTATAATTAGTGCACTCAGCAAATGATATTACACAGAATGGTGCAGAAGGTAGAGGTTAGCAATTCGATTTCTACTCATTTATGAGCTTCAAGCTATGAAGAACTGACAAATTAAATGAAACCATTTGTTATTATCCAGATATCACTAAGGTCCTAAAGGTTTTCCTAGTTCCAAACAAATGTACAAGTTCAAGGTATCTGCTCCTATATCTTTGGCTCCTTAAAAACTTGATCCTAGAAGTGTCTCGGCCAAGATCGTAGGAAGTGGCACCAGAGGCTGCTGGTACTTGTGGGTTTCTGATACAGAAGCTGATGGAGGGACATGTATATTCCACAGAGATTAGTGC
>JABCMJ010022251.1:0-19085 GCA_014822125.1 Arbutus unedo | reverse complement strand
AATTAGTCGTATTGTAATTCATCAAGTAACATGGTCAAACTTGGTCATCTGGGATTTAAAGCGTTCTTTAGTCAGACAACACATCACAGACAGAACAACACAGACACTGCCCAGCCTTTCCTCCAGTTACACCAGCATAAGCATATCTGCCAGCTTTACCTGGTAAACATCCGTAATGGTAGTGTCGCGCATTAATAAGAGTTTGATACCATGTGTTGGACTTGATGTTCATATGAGTTATTGTGATATTCTTTATTTATAAGTTTCTCTGTTTCATGGAGTAGCTTGCAGGCCATGAACTATATGATGAACCCTTACCCTCTGCTGGAATAATCACCGGAATTGGATCAGTTCATGGAAGACTTTGTATGTTTGTGGCAAATGACCCCACAGTGAAGGGAGGAACTTACTATCCCATCACTGTTAAGAAGCATCTTAGGGCCCAAGAGATTGCAGGTCAATGCAAACTACCATGTATATACCTTGTTGATAGTGGAGGCGCTTTTCTTCCACAACAGGCTAACGTATTTCCTGACAAGGATAATTTTGGTAGAATTTTCTACAATCAAGCTGTTATGTCTGCGGAAGGTATTCCTCAAATTGCACTGGTGTTGGGTTCTTGCACTGCTGGTGGTGCTTACATACCTGCAATGGCCGATGAAAGTGTAATGGTAAAAGGAAATGGTACCATATTTCTAGCTGGTCCTCCACTTGTGAAGGTTTGTTTGTGACTTTCTAGTTTTCTATGGCACCGCGTGCTTCTTTTTCGATCCTCATGTATCTTCTAGACAATGTTACATGGACTCTTCTAAATATATGAAGTAGTGTCACGCACTCGACTCTGAAACAATAGTGTGCGATCCGTGTCCGACATATTTAGTTGGAAATTACATGAATTCTGATACTTGACACATACCCACACCCGTACCATGTAACATAGCTTCTTGGTGTTTCACGAGATCTTGTGAACATATTCAAAGAGATGATTTATTTAATGTGCAATATTCACTTACTATAAACTATGTACGTACTTGATGGCTACATGTGAACTTATGTGTCAAAGCAAAAGGTTATGGATTAAGGATAAATCTTGACAGGCTGCTACTGGGGAGGAAGTTTCTGCAGAGGATTTGGGTGGTGCAACTGTGCATTGCAAGACGTCAGGTGTTTCAGATTATTTTGCTCAAGGTATTCCTTCTGAGTTATTCTATGATATGGGAAAAGATTAAAATAACGGAAGAGATATTAAGTCTGTATGCTTCTTATGGGAATTCTTCCCACGATTATGATGTTTGAGATTTGCATTTATCTTGCAGATGAAGTGCATGGACTTGCTATAGGGAGGAATATCATCAAGAACTTGCACAAAGCTGGCAACCCAGGGATGATAAATGGATTACAAAATGATGTTTCTGATTATAAAGAACCATTGTACGATGTAAAGGAACTTCGCTCAATCGCACCAACAGACCTCAAGCTGTCTTTTGACATCAGATCAGTCATTGCTCGCATAGTTGATGGGAGTGAATTTGATGAATTCAAGAAATTGTATGGCACTGTGAGGTCATTTGTATTTGGGATATCTATGCTAATAGTTAGTGGTTTTGATGATATAAATTTTGTTAATCCCTGTTATTTTTGTGCAGACCCTTGTAACTGGCTTTGCTAGAATTTTTGGACAGCCTGTTGGAATACTTGGAAACAATGGGATATTGTTTAATGAATCTGCTCTGAAAGGGGCCCACTTCATTGAGCTATGTGCTCAACGCAACATTCCTTTGGTCTTCCTTCAGAACATCACAGGATTTATGGTATGCCTTCTCAACTTTTCTTGTATGTAATCTTTGGACGAAGTTTCCATCAATTTCGTGTCACTATACTTCAAGTTAGGGAGTTAAAATGAAATTTCTCTGAATATAATTTGCTATGCTCCTCATTACTCGGGTAGTTCCATTATCCAGAATAAGACACACGATGGGAACAGAAAAGTGCGTATTTAACTTTGGGGAATAAACTTCTGGATGATAGAATAAAATGCCGAAAAGATTGATAACATCCTTTCCTTGCTTCTCTCTGAATAACCTTGATATGTTTATTTCTTCATCTTGTCTATCATTTTGAGCCTGTTCGTGTTTACAGTGTCGTTTTCTGGTTGTTTCTTGTTGAGGGTACATGATCCTTGAGATGTGAACTCCACGAAAATTAAGAAACCATTGAATTGTATGCTTTTCTTATATGGTAGGTTGGCTCAAAATCTGAGGCAAATGGGATAGCAAAATCTGGAGCAAAAATGGTGATGGCAGTTTCTTGTGCAAAGGTTTGATTCTTCTTGATAAGCCTTTGTCCATTTCTAGACAACAATTATTTATCTACTCAGCTTTGTCCATCAAGAGGGTAGAATTGCTTTTCAGTAATGTGTCTCAGCGTGTACTTGTTTCTATAACGCGAAACTCTTAAGTTGCATTCTTTCTTACTGTTATGAAAATGGAGCTGTTATTATCCAAGTCGACATCTAATCTTGTATTGATCTTTACCTATGCATGTTTTTTCGTCTCTGGAAGAACCTGAAAAACTTGGAACACTTCTTATTTTCTATTTCTTCTGTTTCATTTCTGTCTGTCTTTTCTTTATTTTATAAGTATCTCATAATTATGCCTGCACAGGTTCCTAAAATTACTTTTATGGTTGGTGGAAGCTTTGGTGCTGGAAACTATGCAATGTGTGGGCGCGCTTATAGTCCCGACTTCCTCTTCTTTTGGCCAAATGCCAGAATCTCAGTAATGGGTGGTGCCCAGGTTGCCTCTTCTTTCCTTCAGATTTTTTTTTGGGTGTATCGTGCCTATCATATGAGTATATTGCCAAGTCTCCTCATTCTCCTGACGTCTTAATTTGTCATGATCCTGCTGGTTTCCTTAAAAAATAGAGGGTAGACCTATTGTGCATTTGGGTAATCAATCCGGTTTACGTTCTTTGAAACTCACGAACAATATGGCTATGAAAAGGAAAATAAAAAGTCGAAAGATCTAGCTGTTGTGAATCATTAGATCCCTTGACTTTTCTATTTCCTTATCCAAATCCTGTGATCCAGTACAGCCTTTTGAAACTAGCATGAACACATTTGTTTACTTGGTTCCCATATGGCATGGTCCAGGCTGCCGGTGTGCTGGCTCAAATAGAGGGTGGAAATAAGAAGAAACAAGGAATCCCGGTAAGGTTCCCTCCTTTTTTTCTGTTCTTTAAGAAGCAGAATATGAGACTTGAGTTCAACCAGTGTAATGTTTCCATGGCAGTGGACAAAGGAGGAGGAGGAAAAGTTCAAGGCAAAAGTTGTGGAGGCATATGATAAAGAAAGTAGTGCTTATTACTCAACAGCAAGACTCTGGGATGACGGCATCATTGATCCAGCAGACACGAGGAAAATCATAGGTCTCTGCATATCTGCTTCCACAAACCGTTGCCCAGAAGCTACCAAGTATGGTGTATTCCGAATGTGATGCAAAAATTTGTACCCTAAGAACATCTTGTTAGCTGAATAATTGTTGCTTCGAGAATTGTACCCTTTAGTTGAGTACGCTGCCGATTTTCCCATTACAATGCTGGGGAACACAGAGAGTGAACAATAGGATTCAAAACAGGCCCTGTTAAGGAGTGCCTTTGCCATTAGGCTACCCCCTTGGTCTCTGCAGATTTCATCTATGATTAATGCCCTATTCCTTTGGTGGGGTTCTTCTATGGCTATGCTGTCTCTAGTTGCTTTTGAACCTTTTGAAAAAGTTTAAGAACATAAACCATTTGTGCATATCTAGGCACAGTGTCCGAAATCGTCAGATGCATGTGAGTTCTGGCCTGACATGACGTGCATCCGATAGCTGTGTCCGGAATGTGTTTGAATGATTTGTTTCTATACTTGTTCACCTTTTATTGAGATGCCTTTGCTGCCTCCTGAACAGTGCATAGTTTGATAAAGGTTTGTACTGTTGAAGAGGAAAATGGGTGTTGATGTTCTTAACTTGGTCTTCTTGGTGATATGACCCATTGGAGTGTTGAATGTCTGCTATCAGCTGATGATAGTGGTTCAAAATATTTACCAAAACTTTGATGATCACTGAGGACCCATTTGTTTAGGTGGACATAAGCATTGGATTAGACTGTATGGCTCCATTTAGCTTACCTAAATTATTAGATTATGTGTAGGTTAATACCTCTTTGTTTTTTGACATTTGGACTAAATAGATTCTTACTATTCATGGTAGTTTATATTTATTTTTCCATTTTGGGATAAACACAAGTGATATATGATATTACAGAGGTGTTCTTTACTTTCGGCATTTTAATTCTAAATTGATTTTGTAAAAGGACATTTTAGTCTTTACGCATTCGGAGTTACATACATTACAAATAATTTAGTCCAAACGAATTTACATGGATTAAGTTATACTTCTACTAACATAATTCAATAATCTAGTCAAGTCAAGTGAGGTGTCGACATATTTGATGTTCAGGTTTTTTCATTCCTTGATTCGGATGAAATGTTTGTCGGGATAGACAATATATCATGGTATTTGTGATATTAATAATTCGATAATTATTAAGCCGATGAGATATTATACGTATGAGATCTATCTTCAATATTAATCTTGTCAAATTTTAAATTTATTATTATTTGGAAAAATCTTGAAACACAGACTATCTGAACACATTCGGATCGTTTGTGTTTCTAGCATTACTCTTATTGTTTTGCCCCTATTTAATTGTGTACAAAATAAATGGTAGTCAATATAATTGATATGTTTTACAGTTTAAGCACTAAAATTTTATAAGATGTCAGGTTTGAAGTACCTAATGATGTAATTGTTTGAAAAAAAGTTATTTGTGAAAATATGATAGTGAGATTGAGAAATTTCAAAAGTGAAAAGAGTTCAATTGCAATTTGCATACGTAAATTGGGCATAAAAGTATTCTGAAGCTCAATATTTATTATATTGACTCTCTTGGGTAACATGGATTGGTCGTGCACGCAAGTGAAACTGTTCGTTCTTTTATATTCAAAGTTTATGTTTTTTTAATAAAAATAAAATATTTTCGTGTATAATCTTTTGAAATTGTTCATTTTGTACGATTTAATGTTCTAATTTAGTTTGAAAAGTTTGCAGTTCGGCTTCCAAATATCGTGTGCGCGCAAACAACTCGATTTCTTGCATATTCATCGTAGCAGTTATTTGGGCTTGCACTTAGGCTCAGGTTTTTGCTTTTGCTTGGGCTTGGATTTGGGCCCATACATTTGAAAGGACTGATTCCACTGTCGAGAAAGAAAATTCTATCCAACTCGATTCCAAGAAATGACTATATTTCAAGGAGTTGCTATTCATGCTCAGTCTCCATTCGCTTCGAGGAGTGTTAGCATATATATTTGAATTGTACTCTTTGATTTGTTCATCTTATTGCATGAGCATAAGTTATTTTAGACATTATATTCTCCTTATTTTTCTTCATAAGTTTTTTGACATAAGAAAAATTGTATAATTTTTTGAAATAAATTATAAATCTATACTATATGCTAAACACGTGTATAACATATGACACACTTTTATTTTTTTAAACCTATATAATATATCAACACTAACATTTCTCTATCATCTTTATTCGTCTCTTCACTCGCAATTAAAAAATCTTCAAACTCCTTCTCACATTACAATTTTCTATCGTAATATAATATATAAATTTAAAATATATTAAAATTTGATAAATTATTTTTCTGCTTTCGTACATAGAGGATAGGGTAGGACTGAAACTTACACGTGTTTGTGAGGCCAACACAAGTATAATATAAATATTGACTAATAACACCACAAAAGGCGCCCATGGCCTAATGGATAAGGCGTCTGACTTCTAATCAGGCGATTGTGGGTTCGAGTCCCACTGGGCGTGTTCTTTTTCTCTGTTGTTTTTATCACCACCAACCACTCATCCACAGAATTCATATACGTTTCGCCAGTCGCAGTCGTCGCATCCATTTTCAGCAATCACAAAAACGTGCTGTGCAACCTCTTGTGTTTGGTATACTACCCGACGGTTGAATCCTCTCTCTCTCTCTCTTTCTCTCTCCTTGTGACCAAATTTATATATGTCCTGCATACATATTGATCATAGATACAGATCACTCTTTAAGTTTCGGAATCGGTCTTTGCGTTTTGCCGCCACCCAATGGCTTACTGCATTTCTCGTCCTTCCTTTCCATCATCCCGGGCTCTCCTCCTCTCAAACCCTAATATTTCACCTTTACCTTGCCGCTTTCAACACCTCTCGTTTCAGTCCAAAAAGGGATGTAGGCTTCAAACCCCCCCGCCCCACCTTAGAGTCTACTGCATCCGCCAACCCAGAGGTATAAATAAATCTCTCTCTCTCTCTCTGGTAATTTGTTATGGTTTTATGTTTTTTGTTTGGTAATTTGTGCTTTTAGGGGGTCCAAACATTGTGTGATCGTTGGAGATAGAGAATCTCACTTTACAAGTCCAAGATCTTCTTGTACGAGGATTCGCACGATCCTTTCCTTTTTAAGTAAAATGCAATTCATTAGAAAACACCAAGGCTTCCTGACTTGTCAAGAATTTAGTGTACGAAAGTTGTTTCCTGTAGAATTTTAAGGAAGTGAAGGAAAAGAAAATGCATTTTTCTTTATCTGTGAAAGCAAGATTTCCGCAAAATAGATTTTGCGGAACAAGTTTTGAGGAAAAACTAATTCTGATGGAAAAGTTAGAGACTCGCACTGCTTTTCTACTAACTAAACACATAGAAGTGCAGGAGAATTAGACGTTCTTGTACTTTGCCTTCCTTTCCCCGCAACTGAACAGGACCTAAAAGAAACATGCTTTTCTAGTGGACTCCGATGTGTTATACATATGGATGATTGGTCCAAAGGTAACGAAAAATATGCAACAAAACACAACTTAGGTGTTGTCACTTCAACTGCTTTTAAGTGGTCTATGGACTTGTTACGATCTCTTGTATTAAGTTGATTCATGATGTTTGGTCTTTGTTGTTGCGGTTACTGCTGAAATAAGGCAAGTACTAGTATTTCTTTTATATTTACGTCTCTCAATTCTTTCAAGTACTAATGCTGAAGTGTCAATTTAGAACAACACAGTACAGGCCTGCTAATTCAACAAGCAGTCATATGCTATTTTGTGGATCCCATATTTGATTACCATCTTATTCTGGTACATTGATATACAGTTTCTAGTGAATATTTAAATTGCTGATCAAATCTTACTGTCAAATGCCAGCTTTGGTTTTCCAACGGAATTACCTTTGGACATAATGTATGTTTGGATGATGATGGGTTAGGGTCCTTAGGGAAACAATGGAATTGGTGGCAAAATAAAAAATGGTGATTAATTCTATTGCATTCTATTAGCCCTTATAAGAATTGAAATGGTAACCTGGGAACCGTTAGGTGGAAGGGAACTCAGCGAAAAGATGGTAACCCTGATTACATCCTATGCTGTTGAGAAGTAGCCTTTCCAACCCCCGGTCCAGGTAACACCTGCGTTAACCAAGTTAGCAGTACCGGCACTCACGGAGTGCCTTCTAAATGTTTATAGTGGAATATGAAAATTATTGGAATAGCCATTTTTCCTCCCCTCACCTTTAGTATACATTTTCCTCAAGAATAGTTTGGTATGGGATTTTCTCTTGGTTTTGTGATCTATAAAATACATTCTAAACAATTCGGTATATTATTGGAACTTTTTGTTTATTTCATTCCTTTTTCTGAGAAGCTATGGTTAAATCTTCTATTTGGGTCTCTTGAGTTTAGTAATGGTGAACCTTGTGTTCTTTAAGATTGCTGTACACGAGAGAGGAAACTGATAGGTTAGATACTTAATTGTGTTCCCGTCGCTTCATTACCCATCAACGTTTGATAGGAATTAGAATGGTAAGTAATACCCTTCTTATTCATTTAATATGATAACTGAAGGGTGGGTTCACATCTTGCCAGACCTTACCTAATCCATGCATAAGAACCCGAAGAATAACGTTTTTGTCTTGCAACAACCTTTCCTAACTGTATGGTAAAAAGAGATGAGCAATATGTAGATAGGGTTTAGGGTTTGGGTAAGATGAAAAATTAAACTGCTCTCTCAGCTATACTTTTTTGAATGTGCAGCTGCTGTGGTTACCGGGCAGTCATGGGACAAATTGATTTTGAAGAGTGACGCCCCTGTCCTTGTTGAATTCCACGCTAGCTGGTGCGGCCCGTGCCGGATGGTTCACCGGGTTATTGATGAGCTCGCAACAGAATATGCTGGGAAACTGAAATGCTTTGTACTCCACGCGGACAATGACCTAGAAATTGCTGAGAACTATGACATTAAGGCCGTGCCAGTGGTGTTGCTGTTTAAGAATGGAGAGAGACGCGAGACTGTGGTTGGTACCATGCCCAAGGAGTTCTATGTGGATGCCATTGAGAGGGTCCTCACTCCATAGTTGTGGCTAATATTCATGACTAGAAATCCAAGATAATTGATCATTTTTTTCAATTATCTTGGGATTTATCTCACTTGGTCTTCTTTCTTTATTATTTGTATAGTTTTCACGTGCTTCTTAGTTACTAGATTTAGTGATGGGCTACTAGAACTGTTCTTTTTCCTCAAACTGAAACCATTGTGATTTGTATAAAATATCCCTTTCTGTGAATCTAAGTTGCGTCTGATGCCCGTGTATTAATGTGTATTGTATGTGAACGGTTTTGGTTTGAAAATCAATCATTTCCAGTTAAGTTTGTTTCGTCGTATTCTGAATTCAGTTGAACCGAATAATCTCTGATCATCGGCGGATCTTTCTGTAGCACCTTGAGAATTTGGCTTATGGAGAAACAGCATGTCTCGGTTTATCTATCCTAGAGTACACAATTCAAATAACTAAAATAGGTTTTAAAGCTAGCTTTGGAATGACGGAATGTTCATTTGTTAGTGCAAAGGACTCGCTTTTGTGAACTTGGGAGTAATATGAACTGATGCTCTGATGCTTCAATTGCCAGGTTATGGTATTTTTACCCCATTTTTTCTGTCAGATTTACTTTGATCCCAATGAGGGGATTTAGATGCCCCATTTATGGATGTGGATCTACAGTTTGATATTGGGGGTTCATATCTGATTTGGATACCCAAAAAGTATAGGGATCATTGAGATGCGTAGTACTGACGAGTAGGAATTAACAAATTATTTTGTCCCGATAGATATTCAAACCGAATTATTTATTTATTTATTTATTTTTTTGAATTGCAACCAATTCTTTTCCGGTGAACACGGTTAGGGTAGAGGCCGAGGAAGACATCTCAGATTTGATTTGATTATTGTTTAGGTCAAATCCGAACAAATATCTATATCGAACAGTCTCCGAACTAAACTGTTCAAAATTACTCTCATATACTATATACTTGGGAGATATAAGAGTGAGTTACAAGTGTAAAAGAATGAGTTACAATACCCTAAATCCAAAGTTATCAATCTCAGACTGGCTAGCGTACTGATTTTGTTAATTGTATGGTACGTATCGGTATCGGTGTGTACTGATGTACCGTTTTGAAAAATTAATAAACATTTCTCAAATTATATTTTTAAATAAAAAATCACATTGTACGTATAAAATAAAGATTTACAACTTAAAAATAAAATTACCAAACACAAAAATAAATGATTTTAGTCTCAATTTATGTCTAATTATTAAAAATAATCATTAATTGACTTTTTTTAAAACGGACTGGTATGGTACAGTACGATTTCGGTCAGAATATTTCAGAACAGATCGGAACATGCCAAAACGGTGGTCGGGACGGTATGCTCGTGGTCTGGTACCATTACGAGGCCAATACATCGGTACGTGATTTATAACTTTAGTCTTGTTAACCACCGTCTACTAGGCGGTAGATAATATAAATATAATCACACAAACGTAAATATCAATATATATTTTACAAATATCAATTTATATTTATATATATTTACGAATATCAATACATAATTTATGAATATCGGTATGTATTTTATACTAATAATGCTACATACACATTATTTTTACACATCATTTTTTCTCAATACAAAACGACGTAGTTTTGAGTGATGTATAAAAATGATGTATAAAAGTGATGTGTGTGTATATTTTTGATTTTATATATGTATTCTCCGGTAAAAAAGTTACATTTGGAAGTTGACTTAAATTATAAAAATTGAGATATTTAAATTAAAAGTGAAGTGTAAAAAATAACACCAAAGTGGAAAATGCGAGTACAGAGAAATTCAGCCCGTACATGATGCTTCTCTGTCTGACGGCCCAGTTACCGTTTACAGGGTCGCCGACTTCACATTTTACCAGTGCTATAAGTCCACAGTGAAATGCTTTCAATCTCACAGCCGAACTCGAGCGAATTTGAGGGTCTTCATCTTCTTCTTCTTTTGTTGTGGAGAAGGTGCGCTCTCTCTCTCTCTCTCTCTCTCTCTCTCTCTCTCTCTCCGGATGCATGTACGTATATTTGTGTGTGTGTGTGAGTGTGACTTTATGTATATAGGATTTGGAATTGAGATCTCTCTGAAGGGGGCATTAGATCTTATTCGTTTGTTTCTATCCTGTACTTAATCCAAAATTAGGTTTTTTCCTTTTCTTGATTTCGGGAGAAGGGCGGTCACTTGAGACTGTTTGATTAGCTGGTACCCGAATTCAGTTGATCTTGTTTTCTTGCAGGGACAAGAATAAAATCTTCATCGGAGGTGCATATCAGAAAAATCGAAAAAATCAGGTATCTTTATGATCTTTCTTTCCTTTGTGTGAATTAGTTCCTGCTTTTGTCTATTGAGTTCTGGTTCTCAAAGATATGGCTTCTTTTGGTTCCCTTTATATTTGTTCATTTTTTAAGGGTATTCACGGTCCATTGGACTTCAGAAAAAACAGAAGAATTGAAACTTTAGTCTATTTACCACTGGGGTTCATGTACTATACCTTTTTTCTGAAGTCTTTAGTGAATTACACAATGATGTGGTTTTCCATTTCTATTTGAAGATGGGCTGGGATGGAACAGGATTCAACGTTGGGAGGCTGATATTTTTTTTTGTGAAAGGGATGATTGGTCGTGGGCAGTATTTTGAGTTTTTTTTTTCTGTTACATTGCTGCTTCCATTATCAAGATAGGTGGCACCGTGCAAGTGAGTTTGGTTATGGATGAACATGTGTCTTTAGTGCTCTCTTGTAGGCCAATGGATACTCCGAAGGCTGTATGCAGGCATAAGGTGGGTTCTAGGATTTGTAATTTTGTATCCCTGAAAATGCAGTTTATAATGAAAGAAACCAAACGATCAGGAATGGAGAAAATTGTGTCTTTTGATTACCATAGGATCCAGCAGGATTTTGATTTTCAAGGGGAGGGCCGGCAATCCTTTTCTGCTGTCCTTGGACTTACTGCTTTCTCTATCTAAGAGTAGTTGATCGAAGGCCATAAATATATATCCTGCAGTTCAGGGTAATCATATTTTGGTCAATGGTGATCTAGTGGATTTTGTGTAGTTATTTGTAACCTTGAGGACATTGAAATGCAAACTGAGTGAAGTTACCCATTGTCTCCAAGTCCATGTAAGACTGATCATCATCACCGTAGTTACTGTTGCTGACTGCAATCGTCATCATTGATGTTCCTAACTCCATCCTTGGGTTATCGTAGGGTGCTAGTGATTCACCTCAACCATAGTTTACTAGAAGCGGGGGCGGTGGCAGAAATATCGGCTAGTAGGGTCTAAATCTTAACTAAAATAACATAACAATTTTTCTTCTAATAAGAGATACGGATTTAAAACAACACTCGACAACCTTTCCTATTCATTCATTTCATTGTATTCAAGGAAAAATTTAGGAACGAGTCAATTGTTAAGTTAAAAATTAAGATGTCTTCTAATTACAGATGCATAAAGTATTATTTATCAATTAATTTTTATTCAAATAAGAAGCAATTTTCTTAACTTATTTTTTATTCGGATGAAATGCTTAGTACATTTTTATATACTAAGTGAAATATTTGGGACAATTTTTATGTTTATGTGAAATGCTTGGGGCAATATCATAATTTTAAGGGATTCAAATTTACTAATGAATTTTCAAATCTCTAACAATAATTAAATTTTTCGAAAATTGAGTGGGGTCAAGTGACCCCACTTGACCCTTAATAGATCCACCCATGACTAGAAGTGGCTCTTTCGTAGGAGCTTCCCATTTGATTGGCAGGAAGTTGGAGAGTGCGGAAAAAGATGAAAGGAAGCGTGAGTTTGGCTTCAACTTGCTCGATGTGGATCATTTGAGGTGAGCACAACCGAAGGGCTTTTGAGGTGGAGGAGCAACTCTTTTCTTGAATAAGATTCTTGTCAGTTTGTATAGTTGGTCATAAGAAAATTACCGGACGTCATCTTGGGGATATCAAGGCATCAAATGCATGAAACCTAGATGAAAGATTAGATTCCTTCTTAGTAACTCATGCTACATGACTCTTTTTCCATGGGGTGACTTGGTTTCCATACGTCCTAGTGTGATGCAGGGATGCATTTGATCATGGACTATATGTAGTAATACAAAGGTAATTTGCTTAACATAGCTGTAACATCAATAAGAAATAAAGAAGTCTGTGCCTCCAAGTGTGCTTGTTTCCCCCTCCTTCCTTACCAGGCCTTTGTGAAAGAACTCCAATGAGAAGAAAAAAGAAGGCGTGAAGAGAGCCTCCTGGCCCAACCCTAGACACTCTAGCGAGATCCTTATGCCCAACCAGCCAAACGAAACCCAAGCACCGGGAACAGCCCAATCTACCAGCACGAGACAAATGAACTACCATCGCAACGACCACCCTAACGGGGACCGTAACGCACGTTTAGCAAGCCTTTTAAGACCCACAAACACAAAAGCCATTTGCGGATATGGCATCCTCATCAGCGTAATGGATGGCGTAGATAGTCGAATCAGACACAAATATGTCTGACCGCGAGTCGGAATGGTTTGTGGGTTCCGAAGAACTATAGTGGCGGAATCTAATAAGATAGCAATTACATCGCGGGTCTATTTATTAGCGCCTATTTGTGGTCCACAATTTTGTAGAATGTGGGTAGTGGTTATGATCGGTTTGATCAAAAAGAAGGATTAGTGTGTCTTTTTCGTTGGGGATTTTCTAGAAAAAATCGTTGTGTCTTCCTCCGATTTCCTATAAAAGATATTCAATCCATCAAAATAGACGTTAAAGAAGGTATTTATTTGTTGTGGGGTGGGGGGACGGGAAAAGAAACGGCTCCGATCACTTCGCTGAGGTGAACACGAAGGGCCTTGTATGCCACGGTAGGTGTCCGGGCCTACTAAAAAATCCTTCCGACAATTTTCTTCAGTCCAACTTTTTGTTACATTCAGAGTCAATTTGTTTGCTTGCTAATGAGAAACACTGAATGCTACAATCACGTGGTAATTGCTGTTTTTTTTTTTTTGGTTACGTTTTAATCCTGTTGTTTGCATTAACAATATTAGGTTGAGGAGATATCCTTTTAATAGTTGTACATTTTGAACTAGGCAGACTTCCACTAAGCTCTAGGGTCAACTTCTTTATCTGTAACATTTTGTTGAGCTGAGCTGAGCTGAGACTGATATGCAAAGTAAATTAACAGATGGTAATTGTCAGTCTCCGAAGGCTCATGAGTCATGATAGATTCATAAGTACAAGAATTTGCATGGTTGGAGACTATTATTATGTCCTTTTCCAGTACCGGTCTGCAGTTTTTTATGCTGGAAGCTTATTGGGGAATCTTTCTGTTAGATGAAAAATTACACAAATTTGAAGATTCATTGGTTACACTTCCATCGATTGCCTGTGATCAAATTCCATGCTGTCTTTCTTCCATGTTCATAGTTCAGTAACTTTCCTTTTCCCTCTGCTTGGTTTTGGTCGTTAGTAAGCATTTCTCCCTCTCTTTTCCCTTATAGCCACTACTACAGTGGAATTGGAAGGGTATAGAATATGGCTATTCTGTCCCAGGTTATGTTTTTCTTGAAGCAGTTCATTCCACGTCCTTCCACCTCGTTGCCGTTCTAGGTTGTTAAATGATAGGGGTAGCAATTGAACCTAAATTAAATAGAATAAGGTTGCTTAGTAACATACATAAACAAAGACCATTAGTTGCATAAACTTGGGTTATAAAGTGTGGATTACGCATATACAGTTACAACACTTACTTTGAAATCAAATTAAACTTGGGTTATATTAGTCGAATTTTGTAACATTACTTGCGTATCTTATGTTTTAGTAACCATTATTTAGTTTTATGAAGACAATATTTTTACTTGATGAATCTTGTTAATTTTTTCGTCTCTTATCTGTATTTTATCTTATAGACGGCACATATAATCCTAACATGTCATATCATGAAAAAAAACACTCATGAGCTTCTTGAAAAAAATGTCAATATAACTTGCATTTAATATAATGTTTCATTTTTTATTAAAACTTTAACTATTACTTTGTTGATTTTATTTAATTATTTTTATATATTGTGTTTTTGTAATTAAAATAAATATTTTTGACTTTACATGTTTAGTTAGTTTTTTTTAAAATTTTCTACATGCACTTTATTTATGGGAGGTACATGTACATTACTAACCCATCGTAATTATATGTAACATAAGTTTTGTAAAAAAATTCAATATTACTTGCTCTTTTTTCTTTTAACGTCTCACTTTTTCTTATTCAAATTTTAAATTTTAACTTTGGTCTACTTTGTGTAATTTTCTTTTTTATTGGTAATCAGTTTAATAAGATTAGACATAATGTTCTTTTTAAATATATATTTTTGTTGAAGAAAAAAAATCTTAATTGAATAATTTTAATCAAAATATTAATGGGGTTAATAATTTTTTGTATAGACTTGGGGGTTAATGAAATAACATTTTTAGTATATAACACAAACTAATTGATAACATTAACATTTGTAGTTAAGAAATTAACAGAACTGTTGAATAGTTTGTAAAGTAAGGGTGGTAAGTGCATTTGTCAGAACCTCAAGAGAGGTCTTTGCATGTGTGAGAAATCTCAGGGAAGGTTGGTACAATTTACCCATATTTAAAAAGATAAAATTCATTAAGAGATATTGTAAAAAGTCTTAAAAATAAAAAAATAATTAATAGGATTCACAAAAGCATGTTAAGGCATAAAAACATAGTGCATTAAAGTTCGATAACATTAACCCTCAAATAACTTAAGTTCCCAAAAAAAAAAAAAAAAGAACAGACTTTTCTCTCCTTCAAGTCGTCTCGGCAATACGCGACAACTCTTCATCTTCGCGCTAACAATTTAGAATGAACGAATTTTTCACTTATCCCCAATTAAAGCTGGAGCATTTTGTCCTGTATGGATTGGCCCCAAAAGAGTTGATAGCACCTGAAACCTAGGGGAAAGCATATCTCTAAGTCCTAGGCCTTGACCATCAGGCCAACTCCTTGGACAGTGGGATTGGTCCCCCGAGGACTAATCGGCATTAGCTTGGGAGTAATCCCAAAGCCAGCCAGATACCTCGGCTATCCAAAAAAAAAGAAGAGAGCGCAGAGTCTTGAGTTTTTTTCTCGTCATCAGGGCGAAAAAGGCATGCAAAATGTACGACTCTGTATGCTTTCGTTTTTTGGGCGTTTGAGTTAATGCCTTTGTGGTTTTTCACCCAGAAGTCATTGACCTGGGGCATTTTTACTCCGCTTCGTCTCAAGGGAGCCTCAAGCCGTGCCCCACGAATGCCTTTCAAGACATTGACTTTATTGTTTGCAAGAAACAAGAAAATTTAGCCCATTTTTCTTTTTACTGGCCACGATTTATTCGATGAAGGCTTTAGTAATTTATTAGCTTCTTTTCTTTTCCTTTCGGTAACTTTTCTGATAAGTATCTTCCTTCCATTTTCCTCCCATGTTGATTTGAGCACCTTGTTGTATACTCGTACTTCTTTTTCTTGTCCAGAAACAGGATTCTTTGTCCAGAAGCACGAATATTTGAGGTTCTCAGTGATTGATGGCTAGTCCAAGTGCACCAGCATTGATGTTGTCTTCTGAAACCTCAGAACAAAGTGGGACACGAATGGAAAATTTAAACATGAATGTTCCACCTCAACCACCTTTGCAACAGAGCCGAAACTCCTTTCATGGTCCTGTGGCTATTCTTTGGGACATCGAGAACTGTCCTGTCCCTAGTGATGTACGCCCTGAAGATGTGGCTGGCAACATCAGAATGGCCTTACGGGTCCATCCCATAATTAAGGGAGCTGTTACCTTGTTTTCTGCCTACGGGGATTTTAATGCCTTCCCGAGGCGATTGAGGGAAGGCTGCCAAAGAACTGGTGTCAAACTTGTAGATGTACCAAATGGGAGAAAAGATGCTGCTGACAAGGCCATATTGGTTGATATGTTTCTTTTTGCTCTTGACAACCCTCCACCATCTTCCATTATGCTTATCTCTGGGGATGTTGACTTTGCTCCGGCTCTACACATACTTGGTCAACGCGGATATACTGTGATTCTAGTGATTCCTTCTGGTGTGGGTGTTTCATCTGCCCTAAGTAATGCAGGTAGGTTTGTGTGGGACTGGCCTAGTGTGGCTCGTGGGGAAGGCTTTGTACCGTCCTCTAGGACCTTAATTTCACCTGGCATAGGTCCTGCTGAGATTGCTGGGTATCTGATGGGATGCCACATCAACAGCAACCCGGACGTTGTAAATGAAGATGAAGCAATTGTGTACAGAGGGCTCTCACAAAGCTATTACAAGCAGGATTTCTCAATGATATCGCAGTCTTTATCCGAATACAATAGTACTTCAATTGCCATGCCCAGTTTTCCCTCAAATTTAAGATCACACAGTCTTCCATCTGGTTTAAATGAAGTTTCGGTAGGATGTGGTGGTTTGTGTGACCAAAATGATTTGATGTTTGTACAACCTGGTGATCTAAATGGTTTGAAGCAACAGCTGGTAAAGCTGCTTGATTTGTCCGGAGGGTGTTTGCCTCTTACCCGCGTTCCGGCTGAGTATCAAAAAATCTTTGGGAGACCACTTTATGTGGCAGAATATGGGGCATTCAAGCTTGTGAATCTTCTCAAGAAATTGTCGGATACAATGGCAATAGAGGGGAAAGGTCAGAAGAAGTTTCTGTACCTCCGAAACTCAAGATGTCTTGGCCCAAGTGCTCCTCCAATTGCTCTAGCAAAGAAGGATAATAAGAGGAAGGGGA
Source organism: Arbutus unedo (assembly GCA_014822125.1). NCBI lineage: Eukaryota > Viridiplantae > Streptophyta > Magnoliopsida > Ericales > Ericaceae > Arbutus > Arbutus unedo. The sequence goes on along the minus strand of JABCMJ010022251.1, from coordinate 1,814 downwards.
TTCAAGAAGAGAACAATGATGGTATCACAGGTGGTGGATCTTCGGATGAATTCTCGGATGAAGATAGGGTGGTTGCAGAAGAACACGATGAGCGTATCGCAGCTAGATGTGAAGCGGATGACGCAAGTCTAGAACAGTTCAAGCTTGAGCTACAAGAGATTCTTGTGAGTTACTCTTGTAGAATTTTCCTGGGTCATTTTGAGGCTATATATGAACAAAGGTATAAGCGTCAAGTAGATTACCAGCGGTTTGGTGTGAACAAGATGGAGGAACTGTTGGACAAGGTGAGAGATGTCGCAGTTTTGCACATGGAGCCTGGAAGCAAGAGGAAGATTCTGGTTGCCGTGGGTTACTAGAAGACACGTGGTATCACCCGTGTTTTGGAGTATTTACCATCCTAACTTAATGTATAGATGAGGTATGCTCATCGCTACCTTGTACCGCCCCTTTCTAATTTTTTCGACCCGAGTTCTGTAAAATGTAATAGCAAAAATCTTGAAGCACGTATGTTTTTTGTGCTGACACAGATTTGAATTTAACAACTATGTGTAAGGCTTGTAGCTGAGTCACTGAAACAGATAGACTGTCAGAACAGATCTGCCTGTAAATTGTTGTCTTTTGACTTACTGTTGTTGCATACGGAATTGAACACATCTGTTTTCTTTTCTTCTTTACTTGTTGAGTGGTTTGTGTTGTCGCGTGCTGAATGAAATAGTAACATTTAACGTTTGAAGAACTCTATTAGCTTCACTTGTTGATCTGTGTAGGCTGGTAAATGTGAATTGGTTTTGAACACCTTTTCCCCTAATTCTGCATTTTGGTCATTGGTTGCCTGTGTTTAGCCTATCTTTACTGGTTGTAGTGATTGAACTGTTCTTATCAATGTTATTTGTCCAGGCTGGTATGTTCCGTATCGGCCTCGTAACGGTACTGGACTACCAGCATACCGTCCCATTGACACTGGCCGGTACAACCTTTGGTGACTCAGGGTAGACAATTAAAGCTTGGATTCGGTCCAAGGGGCATAAAAAAGAATTTTTCCTTCCCTTTGTCGGTGAAAGGTTTTCTCTACTGCTTTCACCAACCGCCTTTGTTTTTACAGAAGGTGGCCTACAGTTCTTTTGCTGACGGCACAACGGAAGCTGTTGGTGTCTCAAGTTACTTCCTGAGAACTGTTTTCTTTTGAATAATTAAACATAAATTAAGACTAAAATTATTTCCATATACTCAAAAGTGGACCTTAATTAAACGTGTCATGAATTTTTTTTATTTTCTTTTTCCTCTCACAATTCAAATTTTATTTTCTTTAATCGTTTTATGTGTGACTATAAGAATGTCGTGCTGCTTTCTAACGGTTACTCCTTATGTTATCTTTTAATGGTTTGTGTTTTTACTATTGTGTCATTTAGTTGAGGCAACAAATAATGTGTTTACACAAAAAAAAATTGAATGTTTTAAAATTAAAAAATCCCAATCGCTTCCTCAGTAAAAATTAAAAGATTATTTAAAAATTACCAAAAATATAAAGATTCTTTCAAATTTCAGATGCCTTGAATTATAAAAATACTATTTCTTAGATTCTTTGTTTAAAATTTATAAAAGTTAATAAAAGATAAAGATTAGTTTAACTTTAGAATGTCGTGACTTAGGAAATAAATTGTTAGAATGAAACAGAGCGAATTTATTTGAAATAGAATATCATTTATAAAATAATTTACACAATTACAATCACACTTGTCATAATTTTTTTGTACCTTCTTGTAACGCCCTGAAAATCTGGAAACGTTAATAAAATATTTTTCTCCAAAACTGCC
>JABCMJ010022250.1:0-17851 GCA_014822125.1 Arbutus unedo | reverse complement strand
GCATTGTTATTAGGAGTAGCTATGTAAACTTCTGAAAAGCTGGAGAACCTCCTAATAACAAGGCAAGAAAAATATATGTAGTTTTGAATTCAGCTCTTTCGGGTATATATATAAAATAAATTTCTAATAAGGAATTTCTCTATCTCTATATAGACACATACACACACATATTAGTAAAAGCTCGTGCTATGTAAAATTGTTTCTCTCAGCATATAATATTTTTTTCAATTTTTTATAATATTTTGTTCAATTTTTTATAAAACTGTTCCTATATATAAAACTGTTTCTCTCAACATTTATGAAAAATTACTTAGATCAAGCACTTTCAGATATTTTCTTGAATCGATTTCTCGTGAGTACTTAGATCAAGCATTTATGAAAAACATGTTTTAAACACATTGAACGGTTTAGATCATCAAAATTTGACTAGGATATGGGGTTATGGGAGGTTTTCATTTAAAAAAAATTAAGATCCCTTATTAGAAACATATTCTCTCTCTCTCTCTCTCTCTCTCTCTCTCTCTCTACACACCCACACACACACACACACACACACAATAGTAAAAGCCCGTGCTATGCACGGAACGTGAAAAATAAAATAAAAATATTTCATCACGTCAATTTATATTTTTCGTAGAATCTTAATAACAAATTCTTACCGTAATAATGCAATGTAAAACACGTAATTTTCATAGCATGTGTAACTTGAAAAAATTTTAATATCTTATTTTAAAATCTATTTTTAGGAAAATATTAAAAACTAATATCTTAATGACTAAATTAATTTGATCAAGTATTCATTTAATTCACCTCTAAAAAAATTAAAATATAATATTAAAATTCAAGAACTATGAGGGTTTAAAATAAATAAGAATAATTTTCAAAAGAGAGATTTTCTAATTATGAATCACTTTATCTATCATTTTACCATACAAATAGTTTAAGTATTTTGCTAGAACAGAATAACAGAATAAATAAATTTTTTTTATAAAATTAGTTAATGTAATATTTATCTATCTATACTTCAATTTAGGGAAAAAAATGCAACCTAATATTTAAAAATTTGCAAAAGATAAAAAATTATGATATTTATTAATTAAATTTATTTTACTTAAAAATAAATTACCAATGACCTATTTAAAAACGTAGTTGAGAAGTATATAAAAGTTCTAATTAAAATACTATTCAATCTCTATAAAACTATATACGAATTCATAGCATAATTAATATTTTAATCTAATTTAACTGTAAGAGGTGAGTATGAATACAAGTAAAATTTAGTAGTTCGTATATTATCTAACTCAATCTGTCGTAAAGACATTATGGCCTTGTTTGATTTGCGAATTAGAGTATGGGATTGGACTATTTGTGCCTAATCCCGTGCAATCCCATGTTTGGTTTTCAAAACTAAATCAAGACAAATAATCCCGGGATTATTATAATACCTATATGTGGGGTACTATTTAATCATAGGGGGAAGAGTATGACTCATTTAATCCCATCTATACCACCCATTACTCCACCACCTACAACCACTTCACCACCACCACCACACCACGATCACCACCACCATTGCCACCTCCAACCATCATCCCCACTACCGCCACTTCCGACCACCCCCACCGCCTTCATCACCGACGTTGCCACTGTCGCCGCCGACCACCACCACACCATCGCTACACCACTGTCGCCACCTTCGACCACCGCCGTCACCATCACCCTATCACCACCTCAGCCACCACCTCCGACCACCTTTATCACTAGGGGTGTAATCGGTTCGGTTTCGGTCGATTTTTTGGCACAAAATCCCAAAATTGATTAGTTCAAGGTGTAGATTACGGCCCCCCAATCCTAACCAATTTTCGATTTGGAATGACGTCGGTTCGGTCTTAGTTAAGTTCAATCGGTTCTTTCAGTTTTTCAAATTTCACGACTTAGCTTTTTTTTTTTTAGGTCACAAAAATAATTTGAACTCTAAAAAATATTTAGTCATGGTTTTTTACAAAATATATTTTCTTAAAAACTCTATAAGAAAAATAATAATTTTTGGGCTTATTTTTTGATCTAAAATTTCCATGTTGCATGTTCTAATATTAAAAAAATTTAAAAAAACAGTAATGAAGCTATCGGGTTCCCATTAAAAAAAAGAAGAAAATCCAATGTTCCAATTAAACATCTATCAAGTAAAAAATCAATGGTTAGAATGAAAATCAACGGCTAGGATTTAAATAAAAAAAATTTGGTTTGGTTCGGTTCGGTCAGTTTGGTTAGAAATATACCGGAAACCAAAATCGAACCACAAATCGAATTTTTTTTCTAGAAAACCGAAACCGATCGTAGCCTTTCTTGGACCGATTGAACCAAACTAATTTCGATCGCTTCGGTTTTCTTGGTTATGCTTTCACTCCTATTTACCACTACACCATCGCCACAACTGCTGCCGCCACCCCACAGCCGTCGCTGCCACCTCCGACCATCACTACCACCACCCACCATGCCACCGCTACATATGTACAGTCCCGCAATTCTAGCAAAATATCTCTGTTCAAAATCCTAGACATCCGAGTGAGATATCTTGAAAATAATCTAGTCTAAATCAAAAATGGGATTAGGTTTGACTGGTATTAAAACAGTACCAGGATAAATAGTCTCAGGATTATTAATCCCACCAATTTTAATCCGTGAATCAAACGAGGCCTATAAGGATAAATACTAACCATATAATAAAATTTAAACGTATTTAGTATAATCACTCACTTTCATTTTGGTAACCTCTTTATATTTTTTATTTTAAATTTCTTAAAAAAAAGACTAAGGATAGAATTTCTTTTAATATTTTGTCTTACTATTTTAACTTATTTGGATTTATTTTTAACAACCAACCTACTTAACTGACCAATTAAAATTGTATAGAAGATTAGCCACCTCGTTGATTTTAAGGATGAGTGATTTTACAGCGGGTAAAAAAATACTAATGTGCCTAAAATAAGTTGATTAAAATATAATCTCAACTCACTCAATTTAATCCAGACACATCCTTATGATGATAGTACAATTAATTCACAACCTCATAAATAATTACAAATACTTTGTTGTTATAAAAATTTACTTTGAACGTTATTCGTATAATTTTTAAATTTTGATTATAAAATTTATTTATAAACAATAAACAAAAGTTAAGAAAGAGGTGATATTTAAAAAAAAATCAAAATCATAGATAATGAAAAGTGATATGATTATATATTTATTTGTTTGTAAGAAGTTGTTTACCAAACTTTATAGTTTAATTTTCATAACTTTCTCTACTTATCTATGTCTGCACACATACATGCAATTTTTATATAAAAATAAAAAATATATGTGTATGTATGTAGATATAGATAAGTAGAGAAAATTATGAAAATAAAAATATCATATATTAAACATAGCAGGTTTTTTTAATTTGAATTAAAAAAATTCATGCAATATTTTTTATTAGAGTAAAGTAATATGTAATACTTAAAAAGTTTGACCACAAAATAATCAGCTTCTGACACTTGTTGCACTCAGAGCAACGCTCACAAAAAGTCGTTCCGCAATATTATATATATATATATATGTATATATAATACGTAACATACATAATATATGTAACATATACATCTGTAAAAGGTGGGAAAAAACGCTGCAAAAATAAGTAACATAATATATATAAAGTCTCCCCCAACAATAATGCGTAAGTAAATTATTAAACAACTATCATGAGCAAGTCAAATGACAGAAAGGGACAGCAATCCCATTCTACGTTTTTTATGATGATGACCAAACAACATTATATTATATGCAATATTTCTTGCTGGTGCATTAAAAGAAAAAACTCCCATGACATGGTATGATCAAATCTAGTTGGATAACATATTTATAGACCCCACAAAAATTAAAATGATATGTACATAAATTTAAGAATTTATTTTTATTTTAGGTCACATGTTCGATTCTTTTTATCAACAACTCATGAGATCACCTCACTCCTAAATACAAGCTTATGGATCGGTACGTAGTTAAAAATTGTAAAAGTTATTTAAAGGTGTATGTATAGTGATCCGAACACGTCTAGAAACACACCACTAGTACATTACCGGGACAACAAATATAAGAACACATATTCGTGTACAGATTTAGACACAAATATATTTATAACTGTTCGATACACGTAAAATTTATATTTTAAAGACTCTACATGTTATCCGAATCTGTGCACAAAAGAATATGTTCCGAACTTTTTCTACAAGAAAGTAACAAAGATGGTGTATATTGTGTACACTTCATTCATGTCATTTTTAATTTGACAGAACAGAGAGACACTGCACCTTATCAAAAACTAAAAACGGAAAATTATAAAAATTAGTATAAGGGAAAGATGTTCACTCTCCTAGCAAGCACGTGTACTACGTACACATTCCCAATGATCAAACCCATTATGGCAAACCCCATGGAAATGAAACATGCCATGATAGCCAAGATTGGGAAGTCAATGCTATATTTGAGTAGTTTTAGACAAAGTGGAATAAGAAATCTAATCCCATAGAATTTCATTCCACTAAAATTTCTTTGTAAAGAATATAATAATACTGTTGCTTCAAATTGCATAACTGATGTATGTATTTATATGGGATGGAGACATCATAACTATAAGTAAGAAATAAAATTGCAAAGCCATGACCGAATCACCAAAAGTCTTAATCACATGGGTAACCATTGGAGCTAGATTCCCTAGTGGTCACTTATTAGTGGTGGTGGTGGTACTAAATAACAAGACAAATAAGATACAAAAATATACTTAACGAAAAGTCTTTTTTTGGGGGTAAATACAAAAAGTCTTCTTATACATATAGAGACATAATCAAAATTTAATTTTTAGGAATAATTATTTTTATTCTATTTTTTTTAGTCTTAAAAAAAAGACGGCAACACCGAACAAATACAATTAAAATATGTTATATGTTTACTTGAAGATAAATTGAATTATTTTACCGATTGCACAGTTTACTTGTACGCAGTTCAATTATATCTCATTCTCTTTATGACTAGGAGATTGAATAGAGGTATATAATAAAAATTATTGGTAACTTATCATGACGACAATTATTATACGCGCATTACCTTATATGCAAGCCCTATATATGACGATGTTTATCATTCATAATATGAAGCTAATATCGATATTAAGCCTTTGTAAACTTTAACCATTTCAGTAATGCTCTACGTGTAAATAGAATTCCTATATTTTCACTATAGCAGTCTTATTTTTTATGAAAAGATTATAATTAAACCGCGGTACATAAAGGTAATTATATTAAAGTACTCAGTGCTTCATGGTTAGAATTTTCTTGATATTAAAATATTGCAAGTTAAGTTTTTAGTAAAAAGTTTTGGAAGTGACAGACGATATAGTTTGATAGTGAATATAGTAATATTTACATAATTATCGAGTTTTTTGAATTATTGTGGTTAGCGATAGTCGTCACTTATTTCTGATTCTACCCTTCCTTACACACCTATGCCTTGTTTGTTAGGGTTCATTGAGAGGGGTCAAATACAATCACCTTCTATATGACTATATTCAAATTAATTTCATTGGTTTAATCGTTTACTTCCTTGCATACCAATGTGACTTATTATATCCCATTGGAGGGGATATAATTATATCATTTCCTCTCTTATATATAATCCTCTTTTTATATTTTTATTAGTAAATCTCACATCGCCTATATATGTTAATTCTTCTTCATCTGCTTATAAGTATTGGACAACTCTTACCTTTTAAACCGATTTTCAAAGTTGAGTTAGACTAATGTGTTTCTAATATGGTATTAGAGCTAAATCCGTTACGTGCTCGGATCCTCTCGTTTAACCCTCCGCTATTCTCACATTTGCGATCCATGTTTCGCGTGAGGGAGGGTGTTAGCTAGTCTTGTAACGCCCCGATTTCTCGGAACATTAATTAAAATATTTTAATACCATTTAAACATGATTAAAACATAGATTTATAAATGTGGAATACGAACTAAAACATTATTGGACAAAAGTCTGACAAATTACTAAAATACCCTTTTCGGATTTATATTGTGAATTTAAGTTAAGAATAGAGCTTCTAAGGGTAGCGTATCCATGTGTTGTCGTAGCTTTTAGCATCGAAGCCCGGCTCTCCCAGCTCGGGTGATTTTTCTTTCTGCACTTCTTCATTTGGTATGACAGGGGCAGAATACTCAGCGAAAAACATACTCGAAACACTAACTCAAGAAGTATGCACTTCTCTATAAATACAGAATACTCAGCAAAAAATATATTCGAAACACTAACCTAAGAAGTATGCAATTTGACAAATATAATAATCACATTAAAGAACCGAGTTTAAAGCAGCAAAAATAAACACAGAATCTAAAGCAGCGAAAATAAACACATAGGTTCATTATGAATCTTGTATTTAAGTTTCTAGCATAGGTAATCAGTTAATATTGATCAGTCCTTGCTTACCAGCCTATTTAGATCATTCGCAACGTGGCTTCATCAGGTACAGTCACAACGAATCTTAACTGTTTCTCCTTATTGATTTAAGGACGCGCAAGACACTGATTGCCACTCCCTTGGTCTGGAGCTGCCATCGCAGATGTCCCGAAGTCACCTCCAACAGTCTCCAACTCCTTCTAGTTGGGGCTTTTAAAATTAAATCAATTTGGCATAATTACGCCATAATCACACAAGTCAAAACCGAATCAAACTGTCACAACGGCTAAATCTTTTTATTCTTTCCTTTAACGTTCTTTGGTATCTTTACACATTATTCAAATACAATGCACGCTCTGACATCATCCGCTGTTATGTCACAAGTGGCATCCGGTCCAGTGTCCCTAATATATGACTCTAGATTTTTCCAAATTCAAATACACTAAGTTCCGAAAATAAAATCAGCAGCATAACGGCTATAAAAATGAACTAACTAGAATTCTATCATGACCTCATTACGTCATAAATTCCATCAATATAATTTTCAGAATCTCAACAACATTGCTAAAATTATTTAAACCATAAAATAACTAAAAAAAAATATAGTCGGGTTGGCATTCTTGCTCACACGAGATCCTATGGGGATTCGTGGACATAATAACACATTAAAAAGTGTATGCATGTGCAAGTGTTGTGTAATTTGGATAGTATTTAATCGTTTGAGCCGTGACCCGATAAAAATATATGCGATTTCTCTAAAAAAAATACACATAATATCTACAAATTGCACGAAACTAGGGTTACAAAGTATGTGTTTCTACCTCGAAATGTGATTCCGGTAAAGAACGGCAATTAAAAAAATGGGTTGATGGTCCGACAGTAGCCTCCCCCTCTCGAAAAATTCTCTCTTTCTAAATCACAATGTTTCTCCCTCTGTGTTTTAACTTGAACGTGCAAATTGCAAATGGGAATTGAATGTCTTATATAGGCATTTGTTGGCTGAGGTCTCATTAATGGAAATAAAAAAAATCAAGGAGGTCATCTAAGATAAAATTGTAAGGTCACAATGTACCTAGGAGAAATTAGGGATAGATTCCATCAGCTCAAACACCAAGTTGTTAGAGCCAAGGAACCTAGAACAACGTGGGACGGTAAAATCAATTAGGTAAACAAAAGGTTCTAGGAAATTAAAATGTATGTGGAAAAATCAAGGAGTTTTGGGAGATATGAGGAGTTGAGTTCATTAGTTGGTTCCTAAGTACACTTCAATGACTGCGTGTAAAAAAAATGAATTTGGCTGCCTTACATAGATATATGGCATTAAAGGGTTTTAATTTCCAAAGAGTTTGAACAAACAAATAGATAAGATTTAGAAAAAAAATAAAGTGACTAGTGAGTCCTTCTAGGAGAGTTTTAACTAACCAAAAGCCATAATTCTAGAACAATTCTAGAGAAAAATAATTAGGTGCAACGCGATCACTCATCTCACACGTGCATTTGCGACCCAAATCAATCGTTCGATTTATAATAAATAAAAAAATAAATTCAATATGGATAAATTTTGTTTTAATTAAAATGAATCAAAAAAATTTCAATAACTGATTAAAAATTATTTATTATATGTTTAAAAAGTTGGGTCGTTACAAGTTTTACATCGCCTATATTGGTCATCCTTTCTAAGTTTTGGACAACCCTTATCTTCTAAGCTGATTTTTAAGATTAAGTTAGACCTATAAATTTCTAACACTCTCTATTTACAAAAATATCATTATTAACAATAAAAATATTATAATTAATTACAAAATTATCGTTGCCCTACTTATATTCTCATTCCCCTTCCTAAAGAAATTACGAACTCTTTTAACTATTTCTAGAAAAACATATTTAAAGAAAAACCATTTTGCTCATTTAAATCAGTAGAATTTGTGGCTAAATGAGCAAAATTCTATATAAAATAACCTTATAAAAATTGACAACAGAGAGATTTTAAACTTAAGATTTAAAAAGAATAAATTTTTGAATTTCAAGTTTTAACCACTTAGCCAACTTTTTTCGGGTTTACTAAATTCAACAAATTTGAAGTCAATAACTTCGAGCATAATTTTTAATTTGATTATTTTTCTTCATTATGTGAAATTTGTTACAATTTGTTTTGTCTTTTCTCAAATTTTTATGAATTTTTAGTCCATCTTGACGAGAAATTTTAAAAAATTATAAATAATTGATCAAATTTAAAAACAGTTAAAAAAGACTAGAATAATCCAAAAATAACAACTTTTTGTGTGATTTTTAAAAATTTTTGAACATAATTTTATACTTTTTAAAATATTTTCATCAAGAATGATCAATAATTTACAAAAATTTAAGATCAAAATAACAAATATAAAAAAATTAAATAAAAATAAAATATACTTAAAAATAATAGAGGTAAGACAAGTTGCGTTTAAGCAGACACACTAATTCATTAAAAAAAAAAAAAAACTGTTGAATTTGGAGTGGTCCGAACAATAGCAAGCATTAGATAATTATGAATGGATTGATGTGGCTACCACTAAAATATAGTACATGTGGGCCCACGTTTTGATTAGTAAAGACACTCAAAATTTTTAGGATAAGTTGTGTGAGCAAGTGTTGGCATCCTACTTGCCTCCGGTAGCCTTATTTCAAACCCAAGTTTTTTTGTTAGAACTTTTTTTTATGGGCTATCGTCCAATGTTCTGTTGTAATCTCACTTCTTCTTAGTTTATTGTCCATACTTTTCGGCGAAAAAATGTTCTAAATAGCCCATCTGCTCCAGAGTTTTCCGATGTTATGTACCGCTCGGTTGGGCTCTTGCAAATCGCAAGGCTTTCGCCGCCTTCTACGAGTTCCTAAAATCCTCCCACTTTTTCTTGCCCCCTCTCTCTTACAAATGTACGTATTCATGAAAATCTGAAAACTTTAGTTCGTTTTAGGATTATAATACCCGAGACAGATGTCCGGTCATGAATCTGAATAGCTGTGGTCATAATATTTTCTTTCTTTTTATTACAGCTCAGGTCAAAGACAATGTTCGTCAAGATCGTAGCTTTGGGAACCCTATTTAATGCGTATCGATTAGCGTACTTTGGTAGTTGCGAGGAATTTTTCATTACCCAGAAACCTAAAGTCTCTGAAGTTTGGGGAATGTTGTTGGAGGACTCAATTATTCCAAAAAGAATTGTATCTTTTTTTATGATTTTGATGGGACTTCAGTGGGTAGTACTGTGGGCTGATCTTTGGGATTTTGGTTTTAGATTTGGTTTGATTTTGTGTGTTAGTCGTCTGTCTTTAGTTCTCTTCTCTCTGAGTTGAATGATTATGAAGATGACGAAAAGATTAATCTTAAAATATTTGGATTCTTCAAGATTATTGGTCAGTTTAGGAATCTAATCTGAGTTTAATTGTGTTCTTCCACTAATGATTGGATTTGCAATAAAAAAATCTTACTTTTTTAACTCAAAATACCCCAGTTTGATATTCGTCTTTAATTCCTTGTGGTGCCTTTAAAGAATTGGGTTTGACTGTTATCTATTAATTTTATTAGTTGTGCTATTTAATATTGCTGCTGATAAGGCCATGTAAATGAGACTTTTCTTGCCAAATGTAGGTATATACACGCGTGCATACATGTGTAGGCATATCCTTTCACAGTCTGTTTGCATTTTGCTGATGTTACAGTGATTTGGCTGTTTTGGGTTCTTTTTTTTTTTTTTGCAGTAGGATGGATGTGGAGGATACTAAATAGGGCCAAGTTCTCAAAATAGGGATTTCCTCTCAGTAGTAGTTTGTCCTTTCACTTCTTCAAATCATGCCTTTGTCAGAACTTTACAAAATGGCTAGAGGGAGCCTTGAATCTGCCCAACAGAGAACAACCATTTCTTCAGCTGATCCATCTCGTTTGTAAGTTTCATTTCACCTTTTATTTACCGAAATAAATTAAAAAAAAAAAAACAGAAATGTTTCATTTCATTTAGTCTAGTATGTCTAGGTTTCTACTTTTACAATACTACAAGTTTTGATTTGTAATATGGTAGTTGCAATTATTAGTTTGGTTGAATACAGACCTGATAATGAGTTTGTGTTTGATTTGATTTGATTTAGGATATTTTAATTTTTTTTGTCATTTCTTCATTCCTCATATGTTAATATGTTTTGAGATATTGCTGGTGGGTTTTCTAATGCAGACCTGAAGATGAACTTGTTGAACTAGTATGGGAAAATGGTCAGATTGTGATGCAGGGCCAAGCAAATAGACCTAGAAAAGCCTCTACTTCTAGTGTTTTCCAGTCTCAAATGCCGAAAATACGAGAAAAAGATCTTGGGAATGCTACTAATTCAAATCTGGGAAAATTTGGGGTAATGGATTGTGGTTTGAATGGCTTTGCAACGGCAGTGTCTTCCGGGGAAATGGGTTTGGACCAAGATGCAGACATGGTGCCTTGGTTGAACTATCCCATTGATGATTCTATGCCACACGATTACTGCTCTGAGTTGTTGCCTGAATTATCTGGTGGTCCTGTAAATCAGGTCTCTGGTCACAGTACTTTTGCCACAAATAATAATAGAAGTAGTTACAACCAGACAATTAGGGGTTCAAATGGTGTACAGAATGGTTTAGGTTTAGAACAAGCGAATGTAGCCAGGGTTTCTTCTGCAGAAGTCGGTGAGGGTTCAGGATCAACGAGTGGCCAGTTCTTTCCCTGGTCATTCCAAGAAAGTCAAACATCAATGCCCTCCCTTAGATCAGGAGTTTCAAGCATTATTAGCAATTATAATACCAATACCAAACATGCTGTATATGGGGATCCCAGTACCGGCGGAAAGATTCAGAATCTAGATTCAGTGTTGCCTAGTCCTAACTCTGGAATTATGAACTTCTCTCATTTCTCAAGACCTGCAGCTCTTGTTAGCGCTAATCTTCAAAACATACGTGCTATCACCCCTCCAGGTACATCAGGCACAGAAGGGAATGGAGGTAAGAATAAGGGGCCTGCTACAAGTGGCACCAATTTTGCTGAATCTAGACTTATCAATTTGAGTAATGGTTTGAGCAAGGAAATGAATTCTAGTAGCCAACCTAATTTGGTGCCACCCGAGGTAGATTCCATACTAGTGGCCAAGTCAATTGAGGAGTTGGGTGCTGCTGAACAGTCTGAAGCTGTTTCTCAAGAAGATGCTGTTATGAATGAAAAGCTGCTAAATCAAGTTGTTGGTGAGAAGACAGTAGAGCCAGTAATGGCTTCTTCGTCTGTATGTTCTGGAAATAGTGCAGAGAGAGCTTCTAATGACCTGACACATAATTTGAAGAGGAAATGTCATGAGACTGACGATTCTGAAGGCCGGAGTGAAGTATGTTAAAACTTTTGGGTTGTCCTATTTCTTTTTCAGATTATCCAATTCCTTAAATTTCACAAGGGCAAAACAACTTTATGTGCAGGATGTTGAAGAAGAATCAGTGGGTATAAGAAAGGCAGCTCCTGTTAGACGAGGTACAGGTTCCAAAAAAAGCCGAGCAGCAGAAGTTCACAATTTATCAGAAAGGGTAAACAAATCCACTTCAATATTTGATAATGACAGTGATATTGGAGATCATGTTGTTTGCATTGTTCGGGACTGTTTTTGAAGATCTAGGTTTGTCCTTAATTTTGGTTGTTTTACAGAGGCGAAGAGATAGGATCAATGAAAAGATGCGTGCCTTACAAGAACTCATCCCCAACTGCAACAAGGTAAACATTTTTTTTCCTATTTGCAAAATTCAAAATGTCTTTGTTTGGTCATATATGCTATTTCATGGTTTATGCCATTAACCAGATTTCCATTGCATTATCTTAAGCTTAATTGTACTTCAATCTTTGTCTCATGGATTAGGAATCAACTCATGGGTAGAAGATGTAATATGCATGAGCATCTACCTCTAATTTCTTTCTGAATTTATGTTCCTAAGATATATGTTTGATTCCTGAAGATGCATATGACGTTAGTAGAAATTCATGATTTAAAAGGTCATTCCCAGAGGCTTCCCCAGTTAAGAAAGTCTTGGAAGCAGTATTGGGTACTGTGTTAAAGATGCTAGTACTTTTTGCACAGTGGCAAGCTTAGAAACAAACCCATATACTCATGCTTCGCAGTTTGGTATTGTACCAGAACACCAGGAACATCTCTAAAACGGAATACGTAATTAAACAGTTATGACCTTTTCTTAGTGACTGATTTTCACATTCTTGCACTATAAGGTGGACAAAGCCTCAATGCTTGATGAAGCCATTGAATATTTGAAGACACTTCAACTTCAAGTACAGGTGATCTTTCTCTCGTCCTTTGACTAATGTTTGTAAATTTGGATTTATCAACTATAAGTACATGGTTTAGGTATGGTGTCGGTTGCGTGTAATGTTTTCAAGGGTACAGAAACATGACGAAAATATTTCTTGATATCCTTAATTTTGTTTTCTCTGTTAAATGGTCTTTACAATGTGAAGCATTTCTTGCATTACCAGAGAGTCAATGCATAAATTTGTAGTAAACTTCAATTGTAGACCTAATATGATGGATGATGGGGGGAATATTAATGACATGTATCATACAATATCTCACATGGGCCATACAGAAATACCTTAGCAAGTGTTGAGTGTTCGGCATAGGTACTGATGAGTGTTTGGCATAGGTACCGAGAACTGACACACATCTGTGTAACATTTGTGACGAAGTCCTTATCATATTCAATCTTTTTGCAGATCATGTCTATGGGCGCTGGGATGTATATGCCACCAATGATGTTTCCAACAGGAATGGCCCATCTACATGCAGCTCATATGGCCCGTTTTTCACCCATGGGAATGGGTTTTGGGATGGGTATGATGGACATGAATGGCGGATCTCCTGGGTGCCCCATGATTCAGGTGCCCCCCTTTCACGGTGCACATTTCCCTGTGCCACGTCCTGCACCCTTTTTCGGGCCCGCTAGTTTCCAAGGCATGGCCGGACCTAACCTTCAGGTTTTTGGGCATCCAGCACCAGGAGTGCCTTTTTCAGGGGGGCCTCTGGTGGATTCAGCAGTGGAGCTGAATTCCTCTAAGGTGGCTGCTCCAGTGGAAGTTCCACATTCAGCTCCATCCTCAAACCCAAATGATTTGATACAGAATGCTAACTTGCAAATGATGCACAATGCTAATGCCCGTAGCTCAATGAACCACACATCTACCCAGGTTCGTGCTTTCTTCGTGTAGTTCTATTTTCTCCTAGAGGTCCCAGTTCCTGAGGTAAAAGAAAGTGAATTTAGAGATATATGTGTGGCAAGTTATGTGTTCTGTGACAAACTGAACCTTAACCATTACTGATCCAAATGCTCATTTCATTTAGCACTGCCGAAATCCTACAACAGCAATGATCCATGGACCAAGAAAGTATCATAAATCTTCTGAATAACACTGTCAAAACTTCCCATGTATAATAAGCAATTCTGTAAACTGTCATCTTCCATGTCTTCATTTATATGAGGAAATGGAATGGGATTACTGAGCTAAGGCACATGGTTCTTGTATTTTTCTTTCTATATGTCTACGGAGATTATGACTATTGCGTCATGGTTCATAGTTGAGTATGGAGGGACTGTTTTAAGTCTCATAGATGAACATTGAGAACAGTTTGAGAGTTCAGATTGCCAGGTGCTCCCTTGCAACAGAATCGCCAGGCTTATTTCAAGTATCATATTGAAAGTGTGACACTCAACTTGCTTGCTGTTGCCAGTCTTTAGGTGCACACTGCACTAATGAAAAGTTCTCAGTAGCAAGGTTTTTTTAGTCCTTTTGCCAAACTTGGTAATGATTAACAGGCTCTCATATGTTGTTTAGCATCGGTACAAGCCTTTGGTAACAAGGAAGCTTTTGGGTTTTCTTGTTGGGTGCTAAGTTGCCTTTGCTCCCCTTAAATAGACAAACTCTAGGTTCACCATTTAAAATTCTCAACAAAAAGAAAAAGAAAAAAGGAAGAAGAGGTTTGATAATGTAGTTGTGGGTATCAGTTTTATTTAACCCTAGATCTTTAGTGTAGTTTGCGCCCTGCTAGAATTGAACGCTGTAACTTGTAACTAGACTATTCTACAGTGACAGAAAATGTTGCTCTATCTAAGCTCAGCCATTCCGGGACTTCCTTCTAGAGCTGTTGAATAATTTCTATGGAATCTGGGTTGCACTGAGCCTTCTTGCTACATATCTAGTTATGCCATTTACTGATTGAAGTGTAATCATTCAAAGAGTTCATTTCAACCTTTTGTTTACCATATCGCTAACGGTAACCTTCTTATATTCGAGCAACCATATGCAAAACACTAATTGTCAAATTTCTTTGTCTTCCGTTTTGTAATCTGACTTCCCAGTTTTTGCTGGCTGATGTCCGTTAGCCTTTTTTTTTTTTTCCCTACTACCAGTGTCAGGTACCAAATGCGGGTTTTGGACAGTCTTCTTCGGTGCATAACAGTGATCAGGCTCCAGATGTTGGCAGCCGCGAAGGTATGAACTTGACTAAGTAAGCTAACACTTGACTTAGACCAGGTTTTAAGTGGATAAGATTTGGCAATCTATTTCATTTGAATTGCCATCGGTATGATAAGACTGTCTGTGTTCTATAAATTGAAAGCAGAATTTCCGCTTGTGTTTGCAGGTTGAGACTGAAATTCGGTGCTGAACTTTGTCATCAGAGAAGTGGAATCTTTTTTGCTGCCAAGTGCAATTGATTCCAATTTTTCGTTCAGTATCTATCCATCCGAGTATAGTTGTATATCTTGCCATACTCGGATAGATTAGAAAAGGGTTGTTAGAGTTTCGAGGTTTTGGTATATTGAAGGGACTTCGAAATCTTTTTCCTTTGTATGTACATTTACAGCTTGTATGGATAAACGTTTGACCATTTTTTGTATTAATGAAATCAACAGCTATCTCCCAATCCCAATACATCTTCTGGCAAACAAGGAACTCTCCCTCGCCCACTCTCTCTCTTTTTGGGGTAATGGACCCCTCTCCCTCCCTCTCTCTCTCTCTCTCGCACACACACATACAAACACACATGCGTGTAAATAGGCCTACTTGGTCTAAGATTTTTTTACCCAGAACAAGATTTGTGTTTTTTTTTTTTTTTAATTTAATTTGATAATTAAATAAATGCTTGAGACGGAGAGTTGGGAGAGAGTTGAGAGAGAAAGCATTCCTCTTTTTATTTTTCTTTCCCTTCCGCCTGACGGCTCCATCCCCTTTTCTGTCTCCGTCATCTACTTCTCCTAGTACTATATTTTTATTGTTGGTTGTGAGATGGTTGAGATTCTATTTTTTGGAATTTTTTTTCCCTGTATTTTAAAACTATGATAGCTCATAAGATGTGGTTATAGATATGAACTTTTGTTGGCTCTAGGATCCGATTTGTCATGGCGACGTTTTCTTTGGCTTTTTTGCAGTAGTGGTGGCAGCCTCTTGCAGTTGTGATTGCAACAAGAATGAACATTAACTTAATGCAGACGATAATTTCTTCATCCATCCCCATGAGGATGGTCAAGTGATCATTATTAAATTTATTTCTAGCGTCCGACAGGGTTAATGGAAGGATAATTGATTTGAGTGGCTCCGATTAGGGTGATTCGGTTGGATGATGTCAATCAGTTTATTTTTATGTACTGAAGGGTCCCAACTAGAAGGAGGAGATGAATGGTTGAGGGTGATTTCGAGATCGTCTGTGAGGACAACAAATCTCGAAGGGGCAACCATTAGTGTTCTGGACGATCTTGAACTGGATTGGGGAGCAATAAATATTCATTGGGCTGGATTGGATACACCATGTTCATATAAGATCTAGGTAAGATGAGGTTGGAATGATTTAAATGGATGATAGAAGGTTTATTCCTTTCAATGTCAAGGGGTGATTTAGCAGGATATACCACTAAAGTCTGAGTTCATCAAGGGCCTGCTGTGGGTAAGGGCTGGTCAATCTCAGCTAAGGGTCTTATGCTAGAGTCTGAGGGTGAGACAGATCTTCGACGAGGATATCCTAAATTCAACTAAGCTAAAGACTAATAATTAATTAGATCTTCTTCTTTAATGTACTCTATTACATCATGCTTATATTGTATGTTTGAGTGAAGTTTATCGTGTGGTATTTTTTATCGAGTATCACAATTTATGGTGCAAATTATTGCCTTTGACATATCACGCTAGGTGTAGAAAGTGACAGGGGACGCAACATGATATATAGCAGGAGCATCAGAACCCGGGATACAACAGTGATTCTTTATCCTTAGGTTGCTCTATAATAAGTTATTTTATTATAACAAGTGTGTCTCACGTTAAATCTGATTTGGATATTTTTAATAAATTTTTACACATGTACTTTAAAGTTTTGCTTCGGCCTTTAACTAATAAAATTTATTTTTTTTTTAAATATTTATTTAATTTAACATATTATTTTAAAAGAATTTCTTAACGTTGTCGAAAATCTAAACGTTATTGATAGAACTAAGGGTTACAAATTTACAGTTATTTTGCCTCAAGAAATATCTTTAGGCTGCCTAATTAATCAGCCAAAATGAAAAGATGACTTGAAGAAACGGTATATACAAATTTTGGGGTTCATTTTTTCCTTTGCCTTTAGTAAATTCCTCCCACCAAACACAACCTTAGTTTAGTTGGAAATTCTGGATTGATCCATCTATGTAATAAAACAACTCCTATTTTCCAAAATATGCTCTCACATACTAACTTTATCAAGTTTTTAATGATTAAAATTGAGTCTGAATTTTCATTCACGGCTAGGATGAATTCTCTCAATTCCAAAATCCCCCCTAAAAATGTTTTAAGTCATGGCTGATTGAAGACCCAGTATTTACTCTCATCTCCAGTGGACATGGGAGATCCATATATGAATCTGCGTGGACATGGAAGTCTCCACTTTCAGGAATGCATTTAGAGCCATATAAATTTATCCATTTTCAAAGGAATCATGTGATTCTTTTGACATTTCATACTCACGTAATGTCTGAGGCTTCCTTGAATGAGTTGCCTTCCTCATTCATTCCTTGTAAAACCAAATATGTCCTTTTCAAATGCAAAAATAGTAACTCTGATTCATTCCATGAATTATCAAGAGAATCACGAGAGATTATGCCAGGAATTAATGCTTCGTTTGGAACTCAGAGATATAGAAAAGGCAAAATAAGAAAAAAGTTCTTTCCTGTTATTTGTTTTTGAAGACGAAGAGGAGAAAATAACAAAATAAAAAGTATTGCGCATAATAAAAAAATTTCCATTCACCTTCCTTTTTGGTTATTTTTCTTTCCCCAGCAACTACGAGTGTAAGCGAGAAC
>JABCMJ010022237.1:0-11003 GCA_014822125.1 Arbutus unedo | reverse complement strand
TAGAAGAGATATCTAACGAATAGATAACGTTATCGCATGTTTTACTAGAGAGGTATTTTAAAAACTTATGCACCAAAAAGACTTCCGCCTATAGTTTGATATGGACTTAATTGGTTAAAACTTCATCTAGATGGATTTTTGGCCGAGTCTCTCTTAAATCTAAAATAAAAGATGAGTATTTTGATTATAGGACTTTAATGGGTATTTAGGTGGTTTTTTCTCTTCGTGACTAAAATACCATATCAATAATTTGAGTTTTTATGATCTCATGCTTTATATTATAAAGTCACAAGGTTTAATTTTATGAGTTACTAAATACGTGTCCACGCAACCGTTAATATACATAATGAACGAGGGATTACCATGATGTCCAACAGACTCTCCTTGATTTAGATGAAAAAGTAAGTTTGAGAGGGAAAATGAGAGGTTTTTAGGTTAATGTTTCGGCCGAAAGTTCAAGCGTCGGTATAGAAGTTCAATTGGGTTTAGAATCCGGTTTACGGTCGTGTTAAATTTTGGCTTTAAACCCCGAAAATAGAATCCATGAAATAAGCCCATCAATGTTTTCAAACCAAATGTCTTGTCATTATTCTATTCGGCCCAAAGATGTCAACAATTAACTTTACCAACTTTTGCTTCTTTCAGTTATTATTTCTTTTTATGGATCTTCTAGGAGATTGTCAATTAAGAAATGAAATTTAAAAATCACAAATTTTTCGGAACTCTTAAGTTAACAACCACACAAATCTTCAACTACCCTCATTAAGTAGTTCTAGTGAAATTCAAACCCATGACATCTCTCATGTTTTTCATCATAATAAACTGCATAACACTAGTCATGTTAGCAAAAATGCTACATTACACATTCTTATTTAATTGTGTAAAAATGTGGAGTCAGTGTGACAGTGATAAAGAAGATCCTAAGGACTATTGTAGTGTAAAACATAACTTCATAACATTAATCTTGAATTTCAAACTTTTGTACAAGAATTTATAACATCTGCACGTAATAGATAACAATAAACTTGAATTTATGACATTTATATGTAATTTGTATTAAGATTATGAACTTTTGATAATTCACTACAACATGACGTTTACATTTTCACTTTTTTCTTTCGTTTCAAGTGATATCGAGAATATAAATATCAAAGTTATATCTTTTCCTAATAGTTTAAGCTTTTAGATGAGTTGGTCATCAACAATTTATTATGATATCAAAGTAGATAACAGGTCATGTGTTCGAATCTTACCATCTATTTAGTGATTAAAATATTTACACGTATTTAGTCTCAATATGAAAGAGAGCTTCGCTACACATGACTTGTGAGAATATGTATTAAGAATATAACTAACAATATTACCTTTCTCTCTCACAACTTAAATTATCAAATGCTTTAGTTGTTAAAATTTTGATAATCTCACAATAATCTTTTGTAGTGAAATAGCTTAATTCTATTTAATATTATATGTAAAAGTTGTATTTATGTGTGTGTGTATATAGAAGAATTCTAATAAGAGATCTCTTATTTTGTTAAAATAAGAATATTTTATTTTCTTATCAAATTTTGATAATCGGAACCGTTCAATGTATTTAAAACATGTTTCTAAGTGTACATGCAAGAAATTAGCTCAAACAATATCAAGAAGGGTTTGATCTAAGTAGTTTTTAATAAATGCTAACAAGAACAGTTTTATGAAAAATTACTTGGATCAAACACATTGACATTCATCGCCATTTCATCCAAGAGATTGTCGAGGATGGTTCCATTACCATGGTATACATCAAAACTGCATGAACACCAAAAAACTGACCTTTTATGAAACTTTGAGATACTATTCAGTTTGGATATATACCTTAAGAAATATGTAAGGATTTGCTTCATTGATTAATTCTGGTTCTTCGTTTCTGCCAAGTCTTTATTTTATTTTAATAATTAATTTACTGCTATTTTATAAATAAATAATCTAAAAATAAAAGAACCCAAGAAAACCAAAAAAATAATTAATTAATTTTTGGTTCTTCAATTTTTGTTTAGGAGTGTTTGGCTTAAATAATGACTATATCATCCAATACTGATCCAAAGTATCCGATATCTAAATCCGTTCCAATATCCGCCGGGAGTGAAAATAGTTATACTGTACATAGGTCCATAACCGTATCTAATGGAGTTCTATTATTCAACAAACTAAACAGATATCCATGAGAACTCATTTTGTAATCGTAAAACGACGTAGTTTCGCAACAACTCACACTCTCATGTATAAAAAATTTTAGTTCGGTTCACATATTGGTTAGGGCATTACATATGCCATATTAATATCCATGGAGAAAAAATCAATTACAGTTCAGGAAATTTTTTTTTGTTTGGTTTGGATATCAATCATTCTGAGGTACATTCCATGTCATCCGTACTCTTGACAGAGTTCAATGGGGAAAAAAAAGATTACATTGCCAACAGGCGATCTCAATTGATTAGGACATAACATTCGATGTGATTTAATTTGATGAACCGCTAGCTAGAGAAATAATTAATTATGTGGAGTGTTATTTGGTAGTGAACGTCCTAACCTCGAACACAGGAAGCAGACTCCTTAACATCACAAATGTTATTAAAAAGAGCTATTTGTCATTTTGTGTGAATTGGATTTCCTTATTGCAAACCTACGTAATTTTAATTTATTTCTTAAGTAAAGTCAGAATTGATCTTATTAGGATGTTAGCAAATCAATAAGACCGTTGTCATAATTATATGTCGACATTTCACTGTCAAGATCTTCTTCGAGCTACACAACCTCGTATATTCTGTTTCCATCAGCTGCACTCACCAATATTAATTAACGTTATGTAAATAGAAAAAAAAATCAAGAAAAACATGTTCTTAAATAAATTATCATTTTTTGTTCAATTACCCCCCATCTTTTGATGGCTCTTACAGAAGATCACTTAAAAACAAACCAAAAATCCTTCAAAGAAATATATGATGCAAAGAAACAGAAATAATTTGAGACAAAGGATTCCCGCGAAGCCGCGAAGAGAACAAGACGAGGGAAGTACTCACAATAAAGTTGACAGATGGTATGATCTTTGTAGCCATGGAAAGAACATACACGTTAAAAATCAAAAGCCCTAAGACCTCCAACTTCAAACTTTTATTCAACTGCATAATTTTTTTTTTTTTGTTTTCGCTCACTAGAGAAAAAGAGAGTAGTCTCCTTCCTTTTGATCAGGATACTTGATTCTCTCATAGCTAGCCACCCTCGCAAGGCCTTTACATAAGCCTTGATATTCCACTCAACCAGTAAAGCTTACTAGGTTTGAATAGTTGGCAGGTTGGTGGGTTAATATTTTGATATTTTTTAGTACTGCTTGTGGTGGGCCGAATTGCGGGTTCACCGTCACTAAAAAGATAGACCGAATAGTTAGGCGGTGATAGTAACGTTAGAATCTTTTGGAATTATAAAGGCACTCGAATAGGAAAGCTCAAAATTTGTGGAAAATTCATGTCTAGGAAACTCTTATGCTATAAGGAAATAGCCAGATTTGGCAGGCCATAATTAGAAAAGTGCGAATATGAGAATGACTAACTTTAGGGAATGCATCAGATTTGGAAAGTCCTCTTGCATGGAAATACAGAGATTTGATATCGTTAAATATGAGAAGATTTTCCAAGGTTGTATTACCAAATTTGGACACTCGATGACTTATAAATAAGAGATCATAGGCCATTAATCAGGTACACTATTATTCATTGTGCAATTACTATTGTGCTTTAATCTCACACATTCTGACTTGAGCATCATAGTGCCCCTCGATTGGAAACAACCAGGTGACACTAATTAGTTGTTCCATGTATAGACTATAGGAGTGACTTGGATCGAGCAGACGAATTGGATCAGATAGGAAACTATTCGCGATTCCCACACTACTTGTGTATGATCATTATCCTTTCTTTACCTTACCACGTGGGAGTTGCTCATACGTTATCATTAGATTAGATTAGATTATTAAACATTAAAAGCTTAAAGTATATATTAGAGACAATGGATTGTTTGGCTCAATCAAAAAAAGAATTCTATATCTTTATCTACTATTGAGGCTGAGTATATTGTGCCAGGAGGTGTTTGCACTTTGCACCCAATTGTTGTGGGTGAAGCAAATGCTTGTTGATTATGGGATTCAGCAGGGTGACATTACTCTCTTATGTGATAATACAAGTGCGACAAATATCATGACAAATTCTGTCCAACAATTTCGTATTAAGCACATTGACATTCATCGTCATTTCGTTCAAGAAATTGTCGAGGAAGGTTTCATTACCATGGTATACATCAAAACTGCATGAACACCAAAAAATGGACCTTTTACGAAACTCTGAGATACTCTTCAGTTTGGATACCTTAAGAAATATGTAAGGATTTGCTTCATTGATTAATTCCGGTTCTTGGTTTCTGCCTAGTCTTTATTTTATTTTGATAGTTAGTTTACTGCTATTTATAAATAAATAATCCAAAAATAAAAGAATAAAAGAAAACCAAAAATAATAATAATAATTAATTTTTGGTTCTTCAATGTTTGTTTAGGAGTGTTTGGCTCAAATAATGACAATATCATCCAATAATCGAAAGTATCCGATATCTAAATTCGTTCCAATCTCCGTCGGGAATGAAAATAGTTATATTGTACATAGGTCCATAACCATATCTAATGGAGTTCTATTATTCAACAAACTAAAGAAATATCCATGAGAAGTCATTTTGTAACCGTAAAATGACGTAGTTTTGCAATAGCTCACACTCTCATGTATAAAAAATTTCAGTTCAATTCACATATTGGTTAGGGCATTACCTATGCCATATCAATATCCATGCAGAAAAAATCAATTACAGTTCAGGAAAAAAAATGCGGTGTGGTTTGGATATCAATCAGAATGAGGTAAATTGTATGTCATTCATACTATTTATGGAGTTCAATGGGAAGAAGAAAAAAAAGATTATATCGCCAACAGGCGAGCTCAACTAATTAGGACATAACACTCGATGTGATTTAATTTGATGAACCTCTAGCTAGAGAAATAATTAATTATGTGGAGTGTTATTTGGTAGGGGCGGGGTGAAGAAACAATGCAATCAGAAAGTGAACATCCTAACCTCGAGCACATGAAGCAGACTCCTTAACATCTCAAATGTCAATTCCATTGCTTATTTTTTTTTAAAAATGCTATTTGTCATTTTGTGTGAATTGGATTTGCTTAATTATCGCAAACCTACGTAATCTTGATTTATTTCTTAAGTAAAGTCAGAATCGATCTTATTAAGATGTTAGCGAATTATTAAGACCGTTGTTACAATTGTAACTCGATATTTACACAATATCAATCCGACTTTTATTTCAAAGACCTTTCCTGAACTTAGAAGATGTCTTAAATAATTGAATTAGAACAAATGGAGATTTCAATATTAATACTGTCAACATCTAGAGTTCATGGAGCAAATCTGTAAATCCTAATCAGTCTCACTTTCCATCTTACATATATATACGTTCATCTTACTCCTTTTGTACTCGCTTAATCTTAGGTAAATCTGGTACCAAACACCTAATCTTACCCATATAATTTGACAAGCGTGGACATTGAATTCTAAAATGGGAATGGCAAAAAAGTAAATGATAAATTGTTTCTTGGATTTACATAAAAGGGTTTTCTTTTGGATTTCATAGTGCATTAATGCATTACGGGATCATAACAACTCTTAACGGGCCGAACACTTCATGATATTTTCATCATAACTTGAATTGTTCATTTTATAAAATTTATCGAACATTTTGATATATCAAAACCTCACAATGCTCAATAGTAAACCCATAAGTCCAAAACATTTCATTCCTTCAATACTTGTACATCATATCTTTTTAATAATATTTTTTTGTTGTTCAAAAAAAAAAGGTCCAAAGTCAAGTGTTACATCAAAATCAGCAATCACTAGGCCAATACATATACCAAATGAAATATCAGAATTTAAAAGTTTACACTTCCTTTCAATCGTAAGAAACAAAATAGAAGACAAGTTACATTAATTATATCTTTCAAAGATTTAGTACAAAGATGTCGGGTAACTCGTATCAAAAGTCTACAAAATATGCATCATCGTATGCATTGTAAGCACTTCATGCTATGCGTTCGACACAACACCTGAAAATGATAGGGTGAGCTACACAGCTCAGTAAGAATATTTATACCAACATTATATAAATATAAAATGATATGGCATGTGACGTGAATAGTTTATAATGACGTAAGCAAATTATGAAACTAAACAAGGCAATAACCAATATCAAGATCCACATATGCATCTCACAATTCAATAGTTCATTCAATCCGTATCATAAATTGTTTCATCATTTCATGCGTTCCGTTCAACCTCAATTATCAACACTAGTACCTCACCTGAAGGTAGCCAAACAAGAAATGTTATCTTACTGGCACGATTTTCTCAAGAAGCTAGATAATTTTCATAACTAGCACCACACCACAATGAGGCTTGCATTAATATAGATATCACTAGCATGTCTCCATACGGAGGCTAAACCGTAATGCATCATGTCGAATGCATACAAAGTCGCATTGTGTCAATGCATAAACAAATCATAAGTTCGTAACGTTTAACCATGTATTCATAACTTTCTGAGAGAGAGATTGAAGATAGACCATAATGCCCATTTAATGCTAGACTTTTCTAAAGTGGAATGCCAAAGATCAACAAATCCATAATGTGCAAAACAAGTATTACGTCCCATAATCATAACATAAAGTACTAAACTATAATAAAACTATCCCAACATCATGCTTTTATGTGATTGGTCAAAAAAATAAAATAATTTCCAAGAACCCATACTTTGATAAGAATTTGAAATAACAATTTAGCTAGAAAACTGGTCATCTCTCTTTTTATAAACGAACGTATAGCCTTTTATCTTTTATGATAATAAATTACAAAGCCGAAATTGTGATCAAAGGTTATAGCTAAAAACGAGGCGTCAATAGTAAAGAGATTTTCTCTCCTGTATCTAAAAAAAGACTCACTTAGTAATATCATAAATATCTTAGCAACATTCATAAAATGCAACACTCGTATGACAAAACTCAATAATATGCCATTGCACTTAATTTTTTCCCCGCTTTTATGCTCAACATGTAATAATATAAAAACGCAACTAGTAATTTAGATATAGATAGAACAATGGTATGATATCGTTTTTCAACATTATGGGTTATCCAATGAACAAGATTTCCATTACCGTAAGATTTGCATATGCATTACGTGTACACAATTTTACTCCTGCAAGCAGAGACGATGATTTGCAACTCAAATCTATACCCACAAGGTCATTTTGAGACAATCTTATAATTTGACTCAGAATGGTCAATTTTATATTTCGAGCATTAATAACAAAATATACAATACTTGTACCATATAAATATGACTATAGAGATTAGCTAGTTAATATTGTTGTGAATATATTTATGTTTATATATACACGCGTGTGCGGCAGCAGGTGAAAAAATGAGGGTAGACTCTTCATCGACAAGAAAATATAGAGCCAAGGGCAGTCTAATAATATAGTTAAAAATGAGCCATCGATAATAAAGAGATTTCCTAGAAAAGGACTCACTTAGTGTTATTATAAATATCTTAGTAACATTCATTTAAAGACCATAAGAGAGTTAACTTTTATTTTTTATAATTTTTTGTAAAAAAATAAAAAGCAAGACTAGTATGACAAAACTAACTATATGCCGTTACACTTAATTTTTTTCCTGCTTTTATGCGCAACATGTAATAATATGAAAACGCAACTTATATATGCAGGGTAATTTAGATATAGGTAGAACAATGGTATGAAAATATTTCCTATCTATTATAAAATGATATCGTTTTTCAACATTAGGGCTATCGAGTGAACAAGATTTCCATTATTGTAAAATTTGATTATGGGTTAGATGTACGCAGTTTTACTCTTGCAAGCCGAGAGACTGATCTACAGCTCGAATCTAAACCCACGAGGCAATTTTGAGACAATCTTACAATTTAACTCAAATCATTCGATTTTCTATAATTGCCATTAATAATAAAATATATAATATTTGTACCATATAAATATTAATATAGATTAGCTAGCTAGCTAATATTGTTGTGAATATATTTATGTCTATATACACAACTTGCTTCCTTGCCGATGAAGAATTGATTGGGTAACAACTAATTTGGAAATACATTAGTTGTGCTTCTCTAGCAGATCTCATCAGAAGTGTCTTTTCCTTTGCTTGTGGCAGCTGTAATTTCAGTGATGTAACAAAAGATAAGGGGCAGCAGGTGAAAAAATGAGAGTAGACTCTTCGTCGACAAGAAAATATAGAGCCAAGGGCAGTCTAGTAATATCACCTTTAGTGTTACGTACTATCATTGATTCACAACTCCCAGAAAAGTAATAAATTTTAATCTGCATTTCAACACATTAGCTTCACGTTTACTCTATTCTTCTACATCTGCGGGTCAGAATAATTTTTTCGATAACTTAAGATGTTTGAATCGACGTAAACAGTTTTTATTTATAGATTCAGTATATGGCTTCATGTCTACGTTATCCTCCTACATATACGGGTCAAAAGACATTTTTCGATAATTTAAGATGTTCGAATCAACATACGTGGGCTAAGATTTTCTTTTAAACCCAACTAATTTAAGAGGGTAAATTATTCGAAAAAGGAAGCAACAATATTATTAAGATATTCAACGTGGCATATTGATATGTAATGACTTTTAACTTCTAATATATATTTTTAACACATGGCTTCACGTCTATGCTATTTTCCTACATAAGTGGGTCAAAAGACGTTTCTTGATAACTCTAAATGTGCGAATCAACTTACGTGGCTAAAAACATGTAAGATCTTCTTTTAAACCCAACCAATTTAAGAGGATAAATTATTCGAAAAAGGAAGCAACAATATTATTAAGATATTCAACGTGACATATTAATATGTAATGAGTTTTGACTTTTAATATATATTTTTAACAGTTGGCTTCACGTCTATGCTATTTTCCTACATAAGTGGGTCAAAAGACATTTCTTGATAACTCTAAATGTTCTAATCAACTTACGTGACTAAAAACATGTAAGATCTTCTTTTAAACCCAATTAATTTAAGAGGATAAATTATTCGAAAAAAAAAGCAACAATATTATTAATATATTCAATGTGGCATATTGATATGTGATTAAACCTAGCTAGGTTGATATATTACTGATTCAAAGTTGATAACGCCAATTAATAGGGTGGCGGCAAATAATATAAAACGACCTCGTAGAATCTAATTAGTCCAATTTGCTAAAAAAACAAAGGACGAAAGACAATAGAAGTCCAACAAAATAGCAGAGATTTGAGTTAGGTTTCGTTTGGTTTTGAAAACTACAAAAGCATTGGCTCGGTAGTCAAGGATTGGGATTTAAAAATGTGCTCTTTTTTAGATTTTAGGTTCAAAACTTCTCAGGTGATAGTAAGGCTAGATTTGGCCTGACTTCATTATTTAATTATTGTTTCGTCTTTATTTGAAAAAAATTTGCATTTTTTTGTTTTTCGTTAACTTTTTATGGATTATTAGTTTGTCTAGATGAGAACTTTCAGAAAAGTTATAAATCATTGACCAAATTCGAAAAAAATTCAGAAAATACAAAAATAATTCAAAAACAGAGTTTTTTTTGTACTTATTCGTCGTCTTTAGTGACTTTTTTTTAGCTTTTGGACACAATTTTATACTTGTTAGATTTGTCTCATCGAGACAGACCAATAATCCACAAAAAATTAAGATTAAAACAACAAATACGAAAAAAATTTGAATAGAGACAAAACTCGATTATTTAGCCAAATATTTCCTAATTTTATGGCGTCAATTCATACAAGACAAAATACTGGGTTTAAATGGCCTCCAGCTAGCGGACGATCGAATTAGTCTTCTAAAAATTATCGAAATTCACGTAAATTGATCCGACAATCTAAGATATAAAAAAACGTACCTAAAAAAATCATTATAATAAAATCCAGGTGAGTGCTACATTATACCCACCCTTGGTCAGATGTACTTGGTGGTATGTACCTCTTGACTGGCCCTGCTAAGTGCATGTTATTTGAATAGAAATTTGTAAAATATGTATAAAAGGTCATAACATTTGCATAAAAAATCATAACATATAAATGTTTTGTTATAAAGTTAAAATTGATGTTATCAATTAATATAGAAATATTGTGAATTTCTATACAAAAAATATGAGAAAAAACATTAACATTGCTAAAACAATATTAATAAAAAGAAAAAATTTCATTAAACAAAACACCTAAAATATTATCATACATCACTTGTAATATGATGAAGCATGTGCGTAGCTTTGTTGACAACATGCAAAGACAACTCATAAATAATTAACGTTAGGAAATCAACCCAATCTGTTTATCTATCTATTCATATTCTCTTATAAAGGTGCAGTCTATGTGTTAACCTTTTAAGAAAAATTAAAAAACATAAATAATTCCACATTATCCTTCCTTAATTTCTTTTTGAACTCGCTTTCTTTCTCCCTTCATTAACTGTACTCAATTATATATTTTTTATAATCATTCCAACAATTTTTTCAACACAAATTTTAGTCCTAGCAATCATACTATTGTTCTCCTCTTTCTCTCCACCACACATCGTATCGCGAATAAATGAGAAGAAAATATAAATTAAAATTCTGAATCTTGGAATAGAGATCCAGAATTTTAATTTACAAGTATAAGGGTTTAACATATTAACTTACAAGTATCAGAGTCTTACCCAAGACATGTAATTCTTCCACATAGCCAAGTCTTCTGCTGACAAAAATTTGAGAAATTATTGTTAATTTCAGAGTCATCAACTGCCACAGACACCGAAAAATAGAACAAAATTGATACAAAAAAAAAAAAA
>JABCMJ010022235.1:0-30621 GCA_014822125.1 Arbutus unedo | reverse complement strand
CCCCCCCCCCCCCCCCCCCCCCTCTTAATATATAAAGATTATCAAATCAATCACTCTTGTAAGTTTAAAAATACAAAAGCTAACCCCTTAATCAACATTTGTCACTAATTTCTCTTTTCTAAAGTAGGAAAATATTGCGTTTGAATTTGGTAAACGAATCCCTCTCAAACATTTGTGAAAGTTTGACTAAAAAGCGTTGTGTCGATTGTGAAAAAGTAATTTTAGAATATAACCAATGAATTGATGAAAATTTCAAAGTGTTTTGAAATTTTTTGGATGAATGACTTTGAAATATCAGAGAATCTCACGATAATCAAAAAGTTTCATTCGTGCATGTCATTGACGTCCACCACTCAAGAGTCTGCATGTCTCCATTCGTGACATGTAACTCAAAGGTCTTGGAGGTTTTGAATACTAAAGGTTCATCAAATGCACCATAAATTGAAGTCCCGTATCTTAGTTTCCAATCTGAAAATCCGTTTACAATATTTATTTTATATTCGAGCTCTTTGCGGAAGAGAGAGAGACAGATGCGGTGAAATTCGACAGGCGAACAAAAGTCGATCGGTGTTCCTACATTCGATTGAGTCGTTTTACCTTCTGAGACAGATGTTGATTATGATCCTCCAACATCCGTGGTAAAACAGCGAATTAATTTTGGATATAAAATTAATCTGTGAGTAGACTTGCCGTAGATTTTAATAGTTCAATAATTGGCACCATGGTTTCCAAAATTAATTTTGGTTGGCTTAGTGGTCAAAATTTGAGACTTAGAGTTGTGCTTCCTCCTAAGTTTCAAGTTCAAAGCATCTCGGGTGCTCTTATGGGGTCAATCCATGTAGGTAGACGGTGAGATTGGTCGCTCAAAAACTAGTCAAAACTCAGACTTCATTTGACCTAACTAGATTATTAGATTATGTAGGTAGAAGGATAATTTAATCTAGTTGAATCCATTTGGGCTAAATTATTTATGTTGTGTTTTGACCGCATTAAATGAAGATGTTTGTTTGATTTTGGATGCGTAAAGTCTAAAATGCTCTTTGTTTGACTCCGGATGTTTATTTGTTGTTAAAAGTCGATGTATTTGTTGAGGGCATTTCTGTAATTTCATATACCCTTTTTTAATCCCAAAAATAGGAAAATAAATATAAACTACCATGAATAGTAAGAATCTATTTAGTCCAAATGTTAAAAAACAAAGGGGTATTAATCTACAAATAATCTAATAGTTTATTTAAACCAAATAGAGCCTAAGTTGAGGATAATTCTAAAACCGGCCAGATATTTCAGTTATAAAAAAAAATTATTTTACTAGATGCCATATCTCCCCAAAAGAAACGAGTTTTTTAGATAGTAAATCACAAGTAAAATATGAATCAGCAGAGTTACTGATTAGCCAAAATGAGCTATGAATAATAACTGCAAAATGGAGTTTTTGATGTAAGAAACAAATAAAAATAGGGGAACTTATTTTATGGTCCTATCTGTACGTATTTATTAGTTTTTTATTTTATGCACTTTTAAATATTATATTTTGGCTCTATTTTTTTTAAAAATACCCAATTTATCCTGATTTTCAAATTGAACAACTTCAACACTAAATCCCTAAAAGAAAGGGATGCACTTAGTGCATTCAATATCAGTTCGTCCATTCTACTAACATAAATAATATCACAAATTATTATCATTCCAAATTGAATAATGGTACATTTATTGAAGACAAATTGTGATGGTAAACTTGTATCTATTTTCTACCATTGATGATAAATTTGCAGATGATTAGTTTACCATGTTCTACAGGAAATAGCTGTATAATTACAAAAATATGGTAAATTTCTAAATGATGATAAACTTTTGCATTTTGCAATGGTAAATTTAGTCTATATTTTGCGATAGTAAATTTACAAATCATAGTAAATTTCACAGATTTAAAACATATATTATGATAAATTTGTAGTTTATGGTAAATTTCTACAACTCTAAAAGTTTTTAATCTTCGATGGTCAATTTGCAAATATATCATGGTAAATTTCACGCGCGATAAATAGATCTCATGGTAAATTTCACGCGATGGTCAGATTATGGTAAAGAATGACGATTTGCATATTATGGTAAATTTCTGCAACTCCAAATTTTTTTGTTCTTTTGCGATAGTCAAGGTTCAAAGTGCAGATTATGATAAAATTCACAAACTCAAAGCGAGTACTACAAAAATAAAAACGATAATAAAATATTTTTCACTCATTGTGTAATCCGAACAATCTTCGAAAAAAATAATCTAGGTTTGATGACGAAATCTTCCTCCTAACCAGCAACACTCAGTTTCCGGTAAATAAAAACATAAAAGTGACGGGTCTATACGATACATGATGAGTAATATAAGAACATAACATTTATGTGATTTCGTGCAAAAAATCCAAAGACAAGATCAACATTCTAGTGAATCACTAATATTCTGATGATTTAATCTCAATATTCCAAAGCATCAAAACTTACCATTAACAAAGTACAATTCTGGTGATTTAAGATTCCGGCAAATATTCTCAATATTCAGTGAAAAATAATTATCATATGTGATTCTATATTTGAAAACTAATTTAGTGCTACGATTTTAAACCTACCAAATCAGGAATTATATGTTTTGACTTAAAAAA
This sequence comes from Arbutus unedo, assembly GCA_014822125.1. NCBI lineage: Eukaryota > Viridiplantae > Streptophyta > Magnoliopsida > Ericales > Ericaceae > Arbutus > Arbutus unedo. The sequence goes on along the minus strand of JABCMJ010022235.1, from coordinate 27,967 downwards.
AATAATAGGGTAAATTAACACTCAAAAGTAATGGTAAAAATATCAAACCATATAAAAATGGAATGAGAATATAACTTCAAAAAGTGAACGAAATGAAAACTTACGTTATAAGGGTTAATAAGACTCTAATTTAAATTATTCATAAAGGTAAAAATAAAAGCAAAAACAAAGGTCCTTTTAGCAGATCTAAAAAGTACACCAAACAAATCTAGAATATTACTTTTAATTGATCTGAAGATGAAAGTTGGCCTTTAATCACGTATCTAATTAGCGTGACAATCACGGTTAAGAATTTGATAATTTTTCTTCTCAAAGTACTCACATTTGCTGTGGGTCTCAAGATTTTATTCCAAATACCTCAAGATATTTTGTAATTTTATTCCAAGTACCCACATTTATAGAGTTCATTAAGTAGGTCATTAAAAGAAGTTAAATTAATATGCATCGTCTGTGTCTTAATCAGACACCATTTGTCATAAAAAAAACAAATCGTCTGCATAATTAAAAATAAATTGTAAGAATTAATTATATTGATCATGTGATCAACAATATCCCATTAAATAAATTTTTAATATAGAAAATATAGTGCTCAATAAATTTTATAAATTAAACGGTTTAAATCACATCGATGAGAGACATCGGTAAAGTACACCGAGAAGCACTATATATGGCTCCATTTGGCACAAGGTAATTGTTAATTTTTCAGATTATTTGAACCCAATAAGTTAACGTGTTCATTTGGGCTAAATTATTTCATAATAAGGAAGGGTTTGTCGCTTGTTGCAAGAACAAAGAAGGGTTAAGTCAAAAGACAAAATTGCCCTAAAATGTAGCATAACTTCAATAAAAATTGAGTTAGATTTAAGGGTATTTTCGTCATTATTCCTCCGGAGTCAAATAAAATCTTGTATTAAATACGATCAAAATACATCACAAATAATTTAATCCGAACGACTTAAATTAATTAAATTATATTTTACTTAAAACAACATAATTTAACAATCTAATAATTAACACATGCCAAATAAAACTATAATATCCCGGTAGTGTATTCGCACACTACAAGAAACCCCTTGTCCCTGATATTTAAACACAAAATGGTCAAAGATGGAGACCATGGCAATGTTTTAATATCTAAATTGTCCAACAATGCTCTTTTATCCATGAATATATTTATGGGTCTCTATCAATGAGATCAAATTTTAAATACAAAAACACAAGTTGTTCAAATTTTTAAGGTGTTTTGGTCACATCAATGCAACTATCTTAATATATAATTATTGCAGAGGTTAGCTATGTTAAGTACAGAGGAAACTTTTTCTTAGGTTTTTCTTTCCCCTTTCTTCCTCAATTTGTGTAAGTTTCTCTCTTTTATAGTGCCCTATTCGGGCTAGTGTAATAATTCATTGACCATGCAAGAGGCTACGTGTGAGGCTATGTTCTTGATCTTTGGTATGAATCTTCACATTAGGAGAATGGTATCCAACTTTGCCCCATGTTGACAATTTTTCATGAATTAAATACTGAATAAGATGCCACACAAGAAAGAAGACAAGACCTCATATGGGCTATGGAAAGGTCACAAGGCTGCATACAAATTATTGCAAATGTGGGGATGCTTAGTCAAAACAACGGTCCCACCTCCTAAAAATGTTAGAATATGATCAATGACCATTGAATGTGTTTTCATTGGCTATGCATTTAACAACAATGTATATCGCTTTTTTGTGCATGAATCTGAGATATCATATGTGTTAGAAAATTAAAAGAACAACGTTCAATCCCACAATGTCCTACAGATCTTCAAAATAATGAATCGCCAAACGATCACACGTGCGTAATAGAAAAAATAGAAAAAAAAATAAGACACAAGATATACGCGGAAAATCTCAATACAAGAAAAAACCACGGGAGCCACACCAATACACTATTGAATTGAATCAATGAGTATAAGTTTTCTTACAATTTCTCCTGAGATTTGTGTTTTCTTTTGCCTCTCAGCCTCTCTCTCTGTGAAAGCTTAATAGTTTAGGGAACCCCTCAAAACTATTTATAAAAGACTAACCATAATCCTATTACAATCATAATTGGAAAAGGCCTAACAAAAAAAGAATTTCAGTAAGGTTGATATTCAATCCTAACATTATGTACACAGGAACACAATCATAGAATCGAGGAATGCAAAGTATTTAACATGTATTTCTATATAGATCTGTGAAGGAGCCACGTTCGATCAAACAACTTTGGAGACTGTTGATGAAAATAGTTAAAAAGAAGATGATAATGATGAGCCTAGACATAGTAAAAGGGCTAGAATTTCTATCTCTTTTGGTCCTGTCTTTTTAACATATTTATTAAAAAGTAAACCTAGAGGCTATAAGAAAACTTTGAGCTCTCTTGATGACATGTGAAAGGATGCCATAAAAAGTGAGATAGATTCTATCTTACAGAACCACATCTGGTAATTAGTGGATCTACCTCAGGGATGTAAGCATTTATGATACAAATGGATCTTCAAAAAAAAGATGAAAACTAATGGGTCTATTGATAAGTACAAGGCCGCGCTTGTCATCAAAGGACAGCCAAAAGAAAAGTGTAAATTACTTTGATATCTATTCAACTGTCATCGATATAACATCTATTTGGATGATAATAGCAATCACAACTTTGCAAAATCTTGAGATATATCAGATGGAATAGGATCACCTCTACTTTCTATGTCCTTTTGTACGTGTCCAAAATACTTTGAAAGTTGTCGCGGATGTAGGTTGACCATTTCGTTGTTCCAGCTATCGAGCATACGAGTTGCAACAATCTAAGATAATTCAATCCATCAAATTTACAGTGCTATTCGTCCAGCTTTCCTTAATAGATTTCTGTCATCTTTTTACTGTGACTTGGGATGATGAGGGTAGTCAGAGTCAAGGGGACTTTCCTCGGGTAGTATATGACTTTCCGGAGGATATTGTAAGCTTACCTCCTCAGCATAAAGTGGAAATTTTTATCTATCTTGTGGCAAGGACTTCTCTAATTTCTATGGTATTTTATCAATTTGCTCTAGTAAAGATGAAGAAACTGAAGGTGTAACTTTAAAAAATTTTAGACAATGGGTTTATTCGACCCAGTACTTCACTGTGGGGCACTCCGGCTCTGTTTATGCAAAAGAAGAATGGGTTTTCACATTTTTTTTATTGTTCAATAGGTCTTTACGTTTGTGTATTGATTATAGGTGATTTTTTCGATTAGCCCAGCAGTTCTCAGGTGTTCCCAAAAATTAATCTGAGATTGGGGTATCATCGGTTGAGGTTTAGGGAAGAGGATATTGAAAAGATCGCCGGTACGTCCATTGTGAGTTTATAGAGATGTCATTTGGTATGACCAACACATCCACCACATTCATGGTGTTCGTGGATGATATTCTGATCTATTCACCATTAGAGGAGTAGCACGAAGAACGCTTAATATTGGTATTATAGATATTGCAGGAGAACTCTCTTTAGTCCAAATGCTCGAAGTGTGACTTTTAGCTCCCAAGGTGAATTTCTTGGGGCATAAGGTGTCAGCGGACGGGGTTGTAATGGACCGGTCCAAGATTATGGTAATGATGACTTGGAGTGACCCAATAGTGTCTTTAAAATTCAAATCCTTCAGGGCTGGCTGGATATTACTGACGTTTTGTTGAAAATTTACACAGTTGGCTACTTCAATGAGACGAGACATTCAGAAGGAGGTTAGACTTGTGCAGAATGAGATGTGTGAGCTTTTATTCCAAGAGTTAAAGATGAGGTCAACGACAGCACTAGCCATGGTGATACCTGAGCAAGGCCAGGGGCATTCAATGTAATATGATACTTTCAAGAAAGGGTTGGGATGTGTATTGATGCATGATGGCCGAGTTGTTAATTAAGGTTCTTGTCCGCCAAAAAACCACGAGCGCAACTATCCCTCCCATGATCTGGACTTGGCAACAGTTATCTTCGCACTCAATAGTTGGAGAGATTACTTGTACGGTGAACAATTGGAGGTATTCTCGGATCACAAGAGTCTTAAGCACATTTTCACTCACAAGGATCTGAATATGAGGCACCGGAGATAGATGGAGTACATGGAGGATTATAACTTTGAGTTGCAATACCATCCGAGAAAGGCAAATGCAATGGTCGATGCATTGAGTAGGAAGTCACTCCACAGTTTGGCTACTTTGGCTATCTAGGGGTGGAAGAGGCTCAGGGAAGTCGATGAGCAGGGTATGTAACTCGGTGTAAACGGTGGATAGACTACTTTGTTTAGTATCACGGTTCAACCGTCACTTTTGGTGAGGGTGATAGAGGCGCAATAGGAGGACATAGAGGCCAAGTCAGCAAAGGATTGTTTGGCTTCGGTTGAACAGATTGATTGTTGGGTTCTTCATGCCAATCAAGGGTTCAGATTTGTTGGCAAGGTATATGTTCTGTAGTCATGCCGAGAGATGTACTATTAGAGTCTCATCATTCTCATCCTGTGGTGGCTCCTAGCAGCACTAAGATGTACTAAGACTTGTGGAGGCAGTACCATTCAAATTCTTGAGGACGTGTTAAGGGATTGTTTTCTAAGTTTTCGCAGTTCATGGGATGACCATCTACTAATGGTGAAGTTTGCTTACAATATAGCAATCAATCAAGTACATGGATGCCGCTTATGAAGCACTTTGTGAAAGACTTGTAGATCACAGGTATATTGGGCTGAAGATGGGGAAGGTATAGTGTTGGGGCTGGACATGGTTTAGGAGACTACTAATAAGATTCTTATGATACTGCGACGATTGCTTACCGTCCATAACTACTAAAAGAGTTATACAGATCATAAGAGTCAATCTTTAGCTTTCAAGGTGGGTGACCGTTCAAGATCCTTGAGATGATTGGGGAGGTGGCATATCGGCTTGCCTTGTTGCCGAGATTGTCTAAGATTATGATGTATTTCATGTGTCAATGTTGCGCAAGTATGAGTTAGATGCAGCGCATGTGTTAGACTGGGCCCAGTTAAAGGTTGGGATGATATTTGTTATGAGAAATGGCTGGTGAAGATTCCAGATATGCGAAAGTAGTTCTTGCGCGGGAAAATGATTCTATTTGCCAAGGTATTGTGGCCTCACCACGGGGTTGAAAAGGCCACGTGGAAGGAAAAATCAGAACTTCGCTACAATTATCCAAAGTTGTTTCTTCCTTGGGATTGCAAATTTCAAGAACAAAATTTTTTAAGGAGCAAAAGTTGTGCGGACATGTGGTTCTAGATTTTTGTTTAATTTATTTTTTATTTTATTCGATAGTTTTATTAATTGGCGGAACAATTTATTCGATAGTTTTATTTGCTAAGATATTGTGGCCTCGCCACGGGGTTGAAGAGGCAACATGGAACGAAAAATCAGAACTTCACTATAATTATCCAGAGTTGTTTCTTCCTTGAGATTGCAAATTTCAAGAACGAAATTTTTTAAGGAGCAAAAGTTGTGCGGACATGTGATTCTAGATTTTTGTTTAATTTATTTTTTATTTTATTCGGTAGTTTTATTAATTGGCAGAACAATTGGAATATTGTGAATTTTAGTGAGAAGTTTAGAGATTTTGGGTTTATTGTTAAATTACTCTAATTGTGAGGTTATAGTGCAATTATTAATTACGTGACTATTTAACTTAATGAAAAATCCTAATCCTGCATAACATGATATAAGCTTAACGTAGTCAGATTTTCTTCCTACTATTTTGTGGTATCTTGGCCAATAGAGAGGACAAACAACCGTTCGAATTCAAGATTCTTGGCGGTTGGCGATGGTAGTTAGTGGTGGTAGTGATAGTTAGTGTGGTGATTAGTGACAAGTGGCGGTGATAGGCAATGTAGTCAACAGACTTTTATTTAAAAAAATTGAGTATATTCAGCTTTTTTAATTAAGTAGGGAATAGCTATTTAATTGTTTATTTTTTATTTTTAATAAAGATTTAATGTATTAAGTTTCTTAAAATTTTGTTATCAAACTAACTTAATATTTTTTTACTTAATCTATTCTATTTTAAGTGCTAAAAATGGATCATCGAACAACCCCCAATTCTCAAATATGTTTTTGGGTTGGATTCAACAAAACTCAGAACAAGAGATTTCATTTCATACAAGTGGTTCCTGGGTATTTCGAATTAAAATTATATAGCTAGTAAATGTTTGTGCTTAAATGTACTTTATTAAAATTATTTTTCCCAATTAAGTTAATCATATTTCATATTAGTGTCTCCTATAAATGTAAAGCGACCAAAAAAAAAAAACTTTATTTGATTAATCAAAAAGCCCACGAAAGTAAAATAAAGCAATGGATATACACATGTATGAATGGATAATGCAAAAAAAAAAAAAAAAAGTGAGAACAGAGATATTTCAAATTTGTAGAGAGTTTTTTTTATAAAAAAGAAAAAATAGATAACGCAAGAAAGAAAACAGTGATTTTATTAAAAAGTTAGGCAAGAGAGGGATATTTTGTAAGGAAACCGATAATTATGTTTTCCTTAGCCTTCTTTAATTTATTGTTACAATCTTAAAATAGAAGTGGTTGAACAACTACAAAGTTGCCGATTTGTAAAAGACTAGAGGCGAGACACACTTGCTGTCGGAGGCAGAATCAGAATTCGACATTTAAGGGTTGAGATTTTTTTTTTTTCAAAAAGAGAAGGGTTTAAAATATAATTATTTTTATAATTTTATAATTTATACCTAAATTTTAAATTTTTTTAAAATTTTTAAGGGGGCCCGGGCCTGCCGGTCTCTTGCTGATTCCGCCCATATTCATTGCATGTGCAAATAAGAGTTTATCAATTTGTTTTTTTGACCTCACAGTGGTTATTGAATAGTTCAAAATTGTTCAAAAGTAATTATGAATATTTTTTGGGACAATTTAAAAAATTTAAAAGTTGACACAATGACTAAAATTGGAAAATACTAAATTAATACTCTCTTTTTATATATTAAAATAAATAAATGTAGTAACAGTATCTCATGCGATGCACGTGAATTTAACTTTTTATTTTCATATTTGCATGCTAGAACTGTCTGTCTATCTGCAAACATACATACATAGTGTGTGTGTGTGTGTAATATGTGATCTTCCAGTCACTGTTTAGTATTCAATCCATTGTCAGAGTTTTCCCATGAACTGCCATTTTCATGCATCAGAAATCATTTAAAAAGCACCCATTTTTATAGCCTCTAAGTTGCAGCAGAAGCCCTTCTCCAGAATCCATTTGCAGCTCTCTTTCTACTGAACTTCTCCAAAGAATTAGGACGAATATGAACAATGGTCCCCAGGTTTTCAAGATTTTTATTGCCACCATTTGCCCAAAGAAAAAGAGAGGGAAAAAACAAGAAAATATGACCACAGGCTTGCATAATAGACACACATTCATTGGTTGATATGGACCTATCATTCAACAAAAGAAACCATGTTAATGGAAAGATAATTTAAAATCAAGAGTTATAATTTATTTGAATTTGAAACCTACATACTCAAGTAAATTTAATCCATTTATTTTGAATTCTAAAAAATTTTCTTAAAAAATTTGAAATAGAAATTCAATATCTATCTATAAATGAGATTTAATTTTGTGTCCTATGCCTCTGCATCACGGCCACTAACATCAAGTAGTCCTTTCCACATCAAGCAGTCCTTTTACACGTGTTTATTGTGATCAACATTTATTTCACATTCCAAAAATCAGTGAAAGCAGCAGTAAACAAAATGAGACTACCAAAAATTTTGAATTTTTTCCTTTCTGGGTGTTGGGGAAGAAATCTCTATTAGAATTCAAACAGATTATAACTTATTGGATTGACAGATACCTCCTTTCCAAAAAGATTATCCACTACTCAATATAAGAACTTAAAATGAATATATTTTTGTCCAAGTACCAGATATCAATAAGTTCTTCTAATTTGTAAGAACAAAAAAATTGAATATTTTTCCACAAAAACGATTTTTGTTTTAAGTTCTCGTTTTAATAATTTTTCTTACATGGAGGTAGTACTGAGAGTACATTTCAAAGACAGAAAATAAAATTTTCTTTTATCGGCAAAACACAAAATAATTGATGTGACTTTAACATTATCTGAAAAGGGAAACCTATGTAACACGGATACTCCTCGGAGATTCCCGTACCTATGTCGGACACTCCGAAGATACGACGAAAAATGCATGGGACATGCCAAATGACGTGTCCAATTAATTTAATTTTTTTTTGACAGGGGACACAGATTCGGACATGCGGGAGTAGATTTGTTATTTTTTCAATTTTTGAGAGACAAATATGTTATTATATAATATATAGGTCAAAACTGCAATTAAAGGCTTAAAACCCTAAAATACCCAAACAAATCTATGTTTTATCTCTATTTCCACAGCGATCTCTAGTACAATAGTATATTCCTTTCTACAAATATATATATTTTTTCTTCAATATATTTAATCAACTCAAACATAATATATTCATCCAGAACATCTCTTTGATTTGTATTGATTGTTTTATTATGTTATTTGAGTTGTATTAATGTTCATTCATTAATCATTATATAATATAATATGTATGTACATATATATTGTATGTAAAAAAAATTGCCATGTCTCCCGCTGTGCTCGTATTCTCGTTTTTCCAAAACTCTTGTGTCCCCTGTCTATGTCTGTGTCTGTGTCCGTGTCCGTATCCGTATCCGTTCTACTTAGAGGGAAACAAATAGATGAAACTACGTGCATTAGTTAAAGAACAAGAACAAGCAGCGAGTCTGGTAGTGGTAAAGGAAATAAAAGTTGCCCATTAGATTCTTCTAATCGTCCGCTGAAAGCTAAAGGGAAAAAAACTACCTTCACGAAGAAACCTTCCCTTAAAAAGATCAAAGAAAATGCTCTAGTCATTGTCTCAGATGCCCTTGAACTGTTTTTGATATACTTTATCAGCTCATTTCATAGATTAATATTCGAATTAGGCTAAAATAATCATGGGTTGTCCTTTGAAATTGCAGCCGGTGAATCTGGTTCAGATGCCAGCGACTTTGTGCTCTTGCCGGGCATGTCATGGTTATGTCTTCCCTCGTAGGTCGTGAGAAATGACTTTGGATCATCCGATGCTCTTTCAACATGCTTTCGCACGTTGCACTTGAGATTTGTACATCTATAGTAACTTCTGCACAAACCAGTTAAGCCTAGGTAAGAAACTGCATTATCTAAAGACACACCATAAAGAGAAAAGGGAAAAGGATACATTCTCCAGTAGTAGCAAATAGTCATAAAAATAAGAAATAATGCCTCATTCCAGCTTTTTGTTGAGTGTCATTTTTATCAAAAATAAGGATGTTGAAATTCACAAACATAATGGGGAGAAATAAAAAGAAAACCCCAAGGGCTTGGTTGAGCAGGAGCATGCCAACAAGGGGCGTACTTCCCAAGCTTGGCAGTTTGACTCCTGCAACTCCCAAAAAAACTCTTAGGGCATTGGAGGTTTTCCGGTTATTAACTTTAGGGCCCCGAAAATAGTCAAGATTCGGGTAAACTAGTTTGGAAACACAGTTATCAGAAAAAAAGAAGAGAAAGGACAGAACTTGGGTTTTATCTGAAAACACTATTGACAGCCCATTGAGGTTCAAACCTCATCTTAAACTTTTGCAGGCGCCGAAATATTAGAGAACTACTTTGTACCAACTTAGTTAATTGGTTTAGTGATCGCAAATATTCCCTGATTAATTGTCCATCTAATCAAACATGGCATAAGGTCATTAATCATGGAAATTAAGAGTATATTTGAGCTGTTTTAATTTAAAGTCTGGAAGACAACCTGGGAAAAGGATTTCCCTTCACAACTTTCTGCCCATACTTCCTCCAGCGAAAGCCATCACCAATAATCTCAGTATCTACAGAACTCGGCGCCACGACAACTGGCTCTTGTATCCCTTCCACTGATATGCCTGGTTCATTCTCATGTTTCCTGTGGAAAAGGCAACACAAGTCCACATTAACTAATGGCCTTCAATCTGAATAATAGCAACCACCAAAAAGTTTGGAAATCTCAGAACCGAGGTAAGACAACCCGAAATCTAGCTAGGTAGAAGATCAAGTTTTGTCAGTTCTTGTTCAAAATAGTGGGAAACATAGTGGTCCATGTTCTATGTTACATGAACTCTTCAAAACAAACCAAATATCAGTGTTGGTAGTAACTGTATTTAAAAGCTAAAACCTGGTGTTATATGCACATTTGTTTTTGCACAACAGTAGTAAAATGAGCAACTGCAATCTCAGACGCTATGTTATAAGTTATACAGTACACAATTTCATCCCTTACAATATGTTAAAACAACAAAACATGTGATCTTTTTTACAAGTATGCGTACACTTTAATTAGAAGTTTCGCCAATCCAATGTCCATGTATGCATTTACACCCGACACGTACCCAAATCCATGTAACATAGTCTATGTCATTCTGAAATATACACTAATTTATCTCTTACCTTTTCTTACTCCTTGGTTCATCGACCTCCACCTCCAACGCCTTGCTTCCTTCCTCACAATCCCCACTAAGACCACAAGAATTCTCAAGAGTTCCAATATCCACATTGCCAGCTTGACCAGCAACAGAATCATAACACAAAACCACATTGCCCGAATGCGTTGAATGGCTTATTGGTCCACCATCATTGTGTTTTTCTGTTCTAACTTCAGACCCTTCATTTCTCTCATTGCGTTGGTTACTCAACAACGAATTCTTTGTCTCTTGACTGCGCCTAAGAGGCTCAGGCTTTGAATGGCTGTGCTCCCCTCTGTACACAATTTCTGCTATCGTACCATCTAATGATCTCTCGACCTTCTTCTTCACCGGACAATTTGGGTGGGTGCACATATAGTAACTTCTCGTGTACTCACTTCCTTTGACTTGCTTTTGCCCGTATTTCCTCCAATTATATCCATCATAAGAAGATTGGTCCCCATTTTTTACCAATGGCAATGAATTTTGGTCATCTTCCATGGTCTCTGGCACCATTTGTGAAGGCTCATTTTTCTTCTCTGTTTCTGATTGCGATGGGATATTCTTGTGAAAGTACTTTAATTGGTTTGGCAGTTGAACATGGTCCTCAAATTTCGTTCGAGCTTGTTGATGACTAATATTTGAATTTCCCTGGATAAAACAAATATTGATAAACAAGATTTAGAACATAGTTTTTGTACATATGTATTAAAACCCAAGGGAATGACACTGCAAATAATATAGAACGATAGGTATGTACCCATTTTACACCTTTCAGTATTAATGGAGACTTAGTTTGAGACAGATATATGCCAAGCTCAAGTTGGATGTTTAGGGGAACACAAGGAGTATCCGCAAAATAGTTTTTTATCGCAAATACTTGAGAAAAAAAAGCTTCCTAATCAATTGTATGGTAGGGATAGATACTAACCAGATTTTCCAAGAGGCATAATGTTGTCTTTGATACAACCTTTGCTAAGGGTCTGTATATGACAGTGGATTTGCTGTCTGAATTCGAAACATTTTTCTCGTTGTCAGATGAATAACAAACTGCAGCTTCAGATAACTCAGCCTAAAATTGTTGGACAGTTCAATTATAAGAACACTGAGAACATAAGACTAAAACACCGAGAGAGAAAGAGAGAGAGAGAGAGAGAGAGAGAGAAGAGAGATGGGAGGAAATCATTCCAACTGAAGCGCGGTTTACTATAGGCTTGAACCTCACAATCTTTGGTCTAATGGCACTGACTGTAGTTTCAGGAGATGCATTAGAAGGCAATGAATTAATGGCACCGGAAAGGAGGTCGGAAAAGGACCTGAAACGAGAACAAGTAGGCCGAGAAGGAACCGGTTTCACTATAACTATCTTATCTGCCTCTTTAACCTCCATTACAATCAATATAGAAAGTTCTAGTAAATTCTTTCAGCTCCGAATGCATTGGTAGAAACTACACGGAGATTTGGTATTTTTCCCATCTTAAAACCGGTCCATATTTTATTTATGTCTCGAAGGGAAGAAAACAGAGGGCAAAGATGTCTGGAGATGAGGTGATTAAAAGAATGAGAATCAGGTCAGCACTAGCATTGGCTTTAGCTATTTGATATCCAGAAATCAACTTCTTCAACCTGCAAAAAATATTGGTAAAAATAGGTTAATAAGTTCAAAGGCTGAAGCAAAAGAATATGATGGAGAACATCAACACTATGAAAGTAATCAAATACACCGGCTAAAAATTTGAAGCTGCATACAAATAAGCCTTAACTGGTGTGAAACTAAACCCATCATAAGAAACACTTGAATGTGCCATTTGAAAATATGACGCCGATACATATCGCAAATGTTTCATTCCGTTTTCGGATATGCAAAGTCAATTCATAATATAAATTTTCTAATATAGATATAATCATAATCCTGACCAACTAATCTTGCTTTACAACAAACTATATGAAGAGAAACCAACAACTGATAACCACATAAAAACACATTAATAGCACATCACTCAGATGAGTATGTTGTCCTTGAAGAAAAGAGAATGAAAATTAGAACAAGGAGCGTAGATGGATCAAGCACTGAACAAATGCCTCTACATGTCTTTACTAATTACTTGCCTCTAGATTTTTGTCCTACTGTCCTCGAACAATCTAGTCCAAATTTTGAATAATCCAATGTAGCTTTGGATAGAAAAGAATCTTTTCTTTCCTTGCCTCTTCATTTGCGTGTGGGCCTATTGAACCTTTTATCTGGTTGCTGCTAAATGTAATAATAAGCTAAGGTTTTGACGCAGCCACAATGTCGAAGCACTTCAAATATTTCTTTAGAAGCCTAATATCCTACTAATCTTAGGGTGTAACACCCTGTCCCATATTGGAAGCATGTACGCGTGATAAATCATGTTGACTACAATTAGTAACTCGGGCTTTAAACATTGTGGGCAATGGGCATGTATTAGGCTCCAACAAATTACTAGGTCAGTTGTCTACATAAAGCTTTTTAAGTGACATCAGAGCAACTAGTGTACACGATCGTGTGGCCTCGGGTAAGTTTAGTAGGCTGACTGCTGCAGCAAGTCAGTGTGACGCCCAAGGAAAGGACCCAAGTTAGGTTGTGGTGACTATGGCTTCTAGGAAAAAGACCCGGGTAAAGTTGTGGTAGTGCTCAAGCTTGTGAGGACTCGAAGGTATAAAGGTGGGAGTTTGTAACACTCTGTCCCACCTCGAATGTCAAACTAGGTGATCTTGGATTTATGATAAGACCATACGTGCTACTACTAGTAACTTAAGCATTTTGGGCCATGTTGTTAGGCACCAACAAGTAATTAGGCCAACGATCTACATGGTGCGTTTCATACAGGCAGTTTGCTTAACTGGATATGATTGGAATATGTATCCCAGGATTACGTATCTAGTGTCTGGTTAAAATCTGTAGGGCAAAAATTAAGCACCCATAGGATATATAATCCCACAAAGCGTTGAATACACAATAGCCTTGGGACAGTATTATTAACCCCATCACTACGAATTCGATAAGACTACATATCCTATGGGACTATATATCTCTTCACTATTAGTCTCGTGAAACAAAATGGCCCTTAGTTGCCTGCATTTCTTATCGGTTTCCAAACATTGGCAATTCAATGCACATAAGTTGAAGCTGGAATCCGTCCTACTGCTTTTCTACAGCAAATATTGCAAAGATCAATACAAAAGTACAGCATATTGTTCCGGCATTCTAAAAATAGTCGCATGTGTATAATAGCCTTATCCCCTTTTAACTGAAAAAAAAAAAAACAGCCTACCACCTAAAGACATCAACCTCATAAAGAAACCCCACCTCACATAAATTTGAGAGGAAAAAAACAGAGATGTTTGGGATTTTCTATTCCCCTAAAAAGCAATTTCTCTTACTAATGACAAATAAATAATTATCTGTTCAATTACTATATCTAATCCTTCCTAATATAGAGGAACTACGAATTCCCACCAAAGAAGGAAAGAAAATAAAAGGGGAAAATTATTGAGAAGGGAAAATCATCAGAAAGTTGTAAAAAACAAGAGAAACCCTAAAAATAGGAAAATCACATGAATAGAAACTGCAGATAAAATGAAAAAGAAAATCCCAAAAAAGAAGAAGAGTTTACCAAAATGGTTACAATTAGCAACTATGAAACTGATTTCTCCAAATAAATCTCAGTTATTGCTGCCCATTTTGTATCTTTCAACTCTGCCTGCATTTACAGAACCTAGAATGTTAATAAGATGAAACTCAAAAGAATAATCTCTGAAAAAATCGGAAGTTTTTTACATAAACAGGTGCCGGGGTGTGCGTGTGTGTTTGTGTGTATATATGCATATATATACAGGGAAACAAGAATTGACCCACGACAGAGAAAAGCCTGAAGAACTTCTAACTTTTCTTACTCTGTGCTAAGGTAACATCAACAAAGGAAACAGATTTGTCCCTTTTGAGCTGAAGAGAACGAGAGAGAGAGAGAGAGAGAGAGAGAGAAGTTTTACTGGCTGAGGTTTTGATAGTTCCTCAGGTTGTCAAACAGAGACTTTTTATAACACAAAGCAGATGAGGATACGTCAGCTTCTCTCTGCCCAATATGGGGTATGAGCTTTCTGTGTACCTAATTTTGTTGCTCCGTTTTTCGTCCATTTTCAGTTATTTAATAAAATAAATTTTGATATTATGAAGTTGAGATTCTCATGTAATTTAATGGCTGACAATGTACCGATAATATCGATGGTGGGATTATGTGAGGATTTAAGACTATATATACAGTGAGTTTTTAATAAGAGATTTTTTATTTTGTTACTGTATGAATCTTTTATTTTTTGATCAAATTATAATGATTCGAACCGTTCAATGTGTTTAAAATATGTTTTTAAGGGTACCCACAAGAAACAAACTCAAAATAATATTCGAAAAGGCTTGATCCATTCAATTTTTCGTAAAACTGTTTCTGTCAGCATTTATCTAAAACTGTTTAGATCAAGACCTTCTCGATATTGTTTTGAGTCGATTTCTTGCGAGTACCCTTAAAAACATGTTTTAAACAAATTGAACGGTTCGAATTATCAAAATTTGGTCAGAAAATAGGAGGTCCACACTGTAGCAAAATAAAAGATCCCTTATTAGAAGGGGACTATATATATATATATATATAAATGATATTTTGTGCTTATTTAGAATAAATATTTTCATATATGAATTTTGATACGATAAGATTTGAAATTTAATTGTCTATTTTGTCTTCATAAAAATCATTATATGAAAAGATTATTCTCTAACTTATTTTCTCACTGTTTAATTTTATAAAGTAAAAATAAAAAATAACTAAAAAATACCAGTTTGTTACAGCTAAATTGGATTACAATTGAATTAAGTTTTCTATATTTTTTCTCTATGAATTTTAATTAAATATATAATCTTTCACAAGCCTCGTTAAAATAATTAAGAACGAATAAGTTTAATTTATCAGTTAAGTTAAATTGAGTTACAAATAATATTTTTACGAAGCAAAATTAATAAACAAAATAAACACATCATTTGTCGGTTTTGTGATTTTATATCCTTATTTCATCCTCATTATTTCTCAAACAAATAGATCCTTAGAATTGACCGTAATATTTTTAAAATATTAGACAAACTTAAAAAATTGGTTCCTATATATATTTTAAGTTTATTTAAAAAAAACAAAGTTGACTTAGAATTGTTATTTAGAAGTAATTTCGCTTCAAACTTGGACAATAAAGGTTTGGCCTAAGTAATTCTAATTATTTTATTTAACGAAATTGCTATCTCATAAAATATATATTTTATATAACATTTATATCATTACTCACACGGTTGGAAAAATTCTTACTTAGGGACAAAAATTGTTATCAATTTATAATTATCAAAATTTATAACCTTTTCGATTTGTCATCAATAAAAAATCAAAAGGGATAAATAACAAATAACTTTAGCAAAGAAATCACTAAAGTCAAAATAAGTCTATTATGTGAAATATGAATAACTTTTCAATTATCTTGATTAATTTAATCAAAACTAATAGAAAAAATTATAAAAGAAATGACTGAAAGATTAGAAACATTAAATAAAAGTTAGTCAACCAGTGAAAACTTAAAGAACAAGCATAAAAAAAATAAGGACAAGGCCTTGTAGACCTTGATAGAAAGGCTGCTCAATAAAAAATACATCCAAGTTAATTTTTTTTTTTTTCACATTCAATTAGAATACTAAAATAAAAGAGTGAGGATCAATGATTATTTTAATATTAGGATGTATCTACATATTTATAGTTATTCTAAATAACAACAATTAGGTCAATGGTGGTGCAGTGGTTAAAGTGTTTGAAAATAACCCATTGGCTAACAATCTATTGGTTTTGAGATCAAATTGAGCACATAGTAAATTTCGAGACCTTTTTTTTAGATTTTTTAAAGGTGAAGTTCGGACAAATCTCAAAATTTTGTTCAAATTATGACTTTAGAAAAAACTAAAAAAATTTACATAAGCTATTTCAGAGAATTATATTCTAATTTATTTTATCCAAAAAAACTTTAAATCAAAATTTTAATAGTTTAACAAATAATGTTTGACTAATTTTATCCATTGGAGAAATAACTGTATAATAATTTTAAAAATAAAAAAAGTTGGAATAATTTCAAAATCTTCAAGATGAGCATTGTATTTGTCAAAACCTCAGGGGTGGTCAATCTAATTCACCCTAGTTTGTACTTTCTAAATTCTTAGCATCAAGACCAATAATTAATCTAAATTTATTGACACAAGTTTAATAAAATATCAAAATAATAATAATAATAATAATAATAATAGATAGTGAAAATAATACCATGAAATTTGGGCCAAAGGGACCTTGTGATTTTCGTAACTATTTTTTGTTGGGAAATTAAGAAAATAATAAATTTATTAACATATTATGTTGTACACCAACGTGTCTACGTAGCACGTGACGTAACATGTGTTTTAAATATAAAATGTAAAAATAAATCTTATAAATTTTAATTACATGATTAAATTAATAAATTTCATAAATTATGTGATATGCTACTATATATAATTTAATATACATAATGTGTTAGTAGCATAAGAAAAATGTGACATTTTTGGAGTTGGACCGGGGGGCTATGGCTAACTTTTACGGCCAACTGTATTTCTCATTGATAGGGAAAAAAGACAGCTGTAGTCTCTGCTGTGCGACCAAAGAACTTGTTAGGTACAGTTTTTTTTTTTTAAATTTTTTTCGAGATATCTGACCAGTTTTGAAATTACTCAGGAATTAAGCAAGAAAAAGACTAGCATGGGCAATCGTGCCTACAAGAAAGAAAAAAATCTCTATTATTATATTAAAAAAAAAAATTTCTATAAAGTATAGAGACTCATTCCTACTAAATATTTTGAAAAAAATTAAAATAGTAATGAATACATCTTCGTCCATATATAGTGAATTTATTGGCTCCGTCCTTCGAATTATTTTTAACTTAATGTCGACTAGTTTTTAAAAAATTAATCTCACCGTTCACTTATAAAAACCTCAATTAAAATTAAAATATTTTATGCTATATGAATTAACTTCAAAAAAAATTAATATTACTTAAAAAGTTCAATATAATACTTTTAAATTTCAGGTATTACCCAGCTAGTTAACTTTAAGATTTTGTTAGATACAAGTTGCATGCACTAGGATAAGAGTACGGTTCAACTCTAGCTTGTACACGTGTTGGTGTATTATTTGTTAAGTTTTATTCTGGGATTTGCGCTGTCCCCTTCCTTTGATTATTAGTTGGTGGGTTTGAAAGACGTTTTCACCTTTTCTTATTTGGCCATAATTGATGGTATTAGCGATGTCAATTCATGCATAATGGAATAAAGTCAAAACACACTTGAAAACATGACATGTCATGCAATTGGGGTCTATTTGGGCTTATCGTATTTTCAAATTACGGTATTTTAAATTTTGAAGCTTTTTGTAATATTTAATTTAGTTTAGTTCATTTGAATTGAATTATTCGAGATGAATTTGACCACAATAAATGCATATTTTTCTCTTTGACTTTGGAAAAAAATAGACATGCAAAGATGATGATTACGTTCTTCATAACCCTAAAGCACTAGTTGGATAATTTAAGAGCATTATAATCATTTTGCAACTTTTACGAGCTGTTTTGTTGGGGTGGTAGAAGTGGTGTTAAGTAAGAGAAGTATAATTTAAGACCCCTCCTTATTTAAGACAGTTTTTGAGTGGCAAAATAGAGAGTCCTTAAATAAGACCCCCGAAGCCCCACACCTCATTAAATAAACCATTGAGTGGGTGTCGTTATTTGACACGAGCATGGTAAATTACGGCCTTGACCTAAAAAGTCATTTATGGAGTTCTGAGCTCTGTCGTTCTATCTTCAATCCTCTCCTCGATTCTGGGTTCTTCGTTTCATCTCTCCTTGCCGATTTGTTCACAATGCTTGGTTCTTGGCTCTTCGGATCCTTGACTCTTGCTCTTGTGTGTATTGTCGTCTCTTATCTCGAGCTTGAGAGTTCTTCTTTTTCACCTGCCAGCTAAGATGTCTAGTTCTAGGTTGTTCGGTTCCCCTATTTCTACGAGATTCACCGCTTGTACTTCGGAATCAAATAGTGGTATGCTATTTCATTGTCGTAATACTATTCTTCGATGCAAAGAGAGATATGGCTTTTAAGTTCTTCGTTTTTTTGAATGACTAGTATTCATTTGTGATTTTCAATTGTGTGTGCGTTCAATTTTTTCGAATAGACTTGCAATTACACTACATTTTCGTGATTCTGGGTGGGTTGTTGTGGTTGATTTTGTCAAAATTGGTTCAGATTTCCATTTGGATTTCTGAGTTTTCTTTCAATATTTACCTTTTGATTAATTGAAGGTAAATATTGTTCAATATTTACCTTCTGATTTTTTATGTTCATTGTGGTATTAGGTTGTAGGTTGTTTACGGTTCACTCTGTTTGTTCAGTTCTTCATCGAGGCCCTGTGTTGTCGTTGTATTTCAGTTCTTGAGTTTCTTAGTTGTTAAATTAGAGGTGTTGGATTTTCTATATTTTTTTAGTTTCCATTTTGTTGAGGTTTCTCTATAATTCCGACCTACGTCTCTGTTATTACTGTTCCTGGTTTTTGTTGTGGACGTAGAACCAAGTATTGGTGTGTGTTGTTTTCATGTCTGCAATACGGGTTTGTATTCATTTATGGATGGGCTGTTATGAATTGGATGCCCATGTGTGAATTGGGAATGTAGTGTGTACACTCAAAGAAGAAACGAAGAACCCAATAACACGCAACACCTTGAACATATTCGAAGTCCAATTTGAGCAATGGCATACTACAATTGATGGACTGTGATCAATTTTGGTAATGAACGTATTCAGAGCCTTGTGTTGCATGGGCAATGATCAATTTCAGAGCCTTTTTTAGTTATGTCGTTTCTTGAGTAAGCACAGTAATTGCATATATGCTAGTTTCCTGGGTATCCTATTCACTGGCTATTTTTACTTCTTGGGAAACATTTTCCTGCAATTCAAATAGCATTGAATGAGCGATAGCTCATAATTCATGTGTGATGATTAATACAATTTCAATGTGAAAGGTGAGTAGATATGCTTGGCAGGGCATAACAATATGCACCTAAGTATGCCCTTCTACCATCAAAGATCGTAATTTGAGCCGTGTAAATGTAATAGCACGTGCAATTGCATTACTTTGGAAATAAACATTGTTTTTATTGGTAGAAAAATAGATAATTGATGGTAGGTACGTGGTACTATGTTGTTTTCGTTGGGCGGAGGCAGGGGATCTATTCCATTTGGGATGAGTGCAATACTCAAGTCTCTAGACATAGCGACTGCCTATATCACAAGAAATTTTGGACATACGAAGAAGCCTGCACTGCATTCATGGAGAACAGACCGAGTAACCAGTCTAAATCCACACTCGTGCGTCGCACGATATAAGTATTGTGATTGCCGAAGCACTGACAGTGGACGATGCTACTCCACTTGAGTCAACACCAATTGTTATTTTCATATTCAAATTTCTTTTAGGTTTGATAGTCGTGTGGTCGTGCATTGTATTGTACTTTAGGAAACGTCGTTATGTTGTATTTGTACCGTCACATAGTTCAATAATTAACGTCAAAGTTTGGCCTCTACTCATCAATTTCTAAAATTGTAAATTATCAAATTTACATAATTTTTTCAGGGTACAAGTTTAACGATCCAGCGGTGATTACCAATATATTTTATTTTGACATCCCATGATTTTTTCTCATTCTTAGTTTTAAAAGTACGCTTAGAATGGGGACAAATTATGAGATGTCAAACAAAACAAATTGGTAAGCACCATCGAACTTTCAAACTTGGAGTTTGAATTTTTGTTTGTAAAGAGGGTAAAATACATTTTTTGAAATTAATGAATACGGAGATAATTTTAATGTTAATTATCATAACATATGCCTGCCTAGTTGTACATTTGTTAACTTTTTGCATTTATAAAAATAATTTTGACATCACGTATGGATTATTGGGTTTTTTTTATTTATAATTTGTACTTCGCCATGTTTAATCTCGTCTCTTAAAATGTGGTTACAGGCATAACATGGCAATAGCACAAACTAGAAGAATAGAACATCATTTCTTCCATTCAAATTGCTTCATTATGTTCACAAATTGAAAGATATTATCGATGTAATAAAATATTTATATGTAATAAGGATAAATTATATAATAACGTAATGGAGCTGTCAATTAATTAGATAAATATTTGAGTTCAAACTGCACAAATTATTAATAGTTCTTCTAGTCAATAATCAAATAACAACATTCGGCCAAATAGGACGTGAAAAGGGGATTCACAGCTTGTTCGCGTATATTTGTCCTGTTAATGTTTATTTATACCCACTCTAAATTTTGGGAAAACAATTTTATTCTGGAAATATCAAAACAAAAATATGATAAGCAGTTTTTTTGAAAAGTTCAATTAATCTATCTTTATATAAAATTCAGAAGTTACAACAAACAAATTCAAAAAAAAAAATCAATAATTTTTTCAAGAAGTTGAAGGAAAAAACACATCTATTTTGTAAATTGGATCTGTGCACCAATACCAGATACCAAGGCCAAGGCCAAGAGGATAGGCTTCACTCTGGCTCGTAGTTAAATGTGTTTACGTTATAAGAGCATCTTTAGTCTTTGACTATACTTAGTCAAATCAACGTATAAATTTGAGAAAAAAATTATTTGATATAAAATACTCCAATGGCTAAATTCAAATTTAAGTACAAATATGAACAAAAAGCTTTATTTAATGGTATAATTGTAATCTAAGTGGGAGAGAAATAGTCTTGTAAAATTCGAGTAAAAATTTGAAATTCCTAATTTTACCATATCATGACCTAAAAATGTTCTTTACGGATTTATGTATGAGCTTGATGGTTTGTGGCATAAGGGGTCGCATTTTCTTCCTTTTTCTTTGATGGTTCGAGAAGGCATCGATTGCATTGAGTAAATTGCTAGAAAAATAGTTTGGGAAAATATAATTTTAGCTATGTTTGAACTAAAATAAAAATGGGTCTCACATAATTTTATATATGAATCCAAGTGGCAATGTGTTTATATACACATAGAGATTAAAATTGTATACTTAGTTAAACAAAACTATTTATATGTGAATTAGAAATTGAATCTAAAGTAAGTTCCAAAGATTGGTAATTTTGGGTGAACATAATATTAGTCCCACATAGGAAAAATGTAAAACTTTCAAGTGGCTTATATAGCTTGACATTGGTTAAGGGTTTAGGTCTCAAGAGGCACCAACTTTTGTGGATGGGGAAAGACTTAGGTAGCATGGACTTTGGCCCAAACTACCACACGCGCGCCACCGCTGGCTGAGTTCGAGTCATTTAGATAATATTCTTTTTATTGAAAATTTATTAATTAAATTAATTTCTTTTTAGAGTTTTATTTATTGGATCCAGTTAACCTGTTTAGACAAACCCGTCTGTTTCTGACCCGCGTAGCCTAACCAAATTTGACCGGGTCTTGGGCCAGTTCCTGACCGTTTAAATGCCCAACAGCTGCGACCCTTGGGCTGAACTAATGCAACTGAACCGAATCGATTTTTTCAACCGAACCGATGTACCTTTTTACCTGTTTTAGGCCAAACCAGTGCAACTCTGCCCTTTTACAACCTATAAATAAGGGTCATTCCAGTACATAATTTCGCACTTCAGAATTCAGACCTTCCATCTTGCATTCATACCATTTTGCCCGCATTATATTTTTGTTCTTTGTGAGAGAGAGTCTAATGCACTTTCTGGTTCGACAGATTAGTAGTTTGCAGTGCTGTTGCAACTACTAGTGTTGATCGTTGCATCCTGAGAGACAAACGTCAACTCATTTCGTAGCACCGTAGCGAGGGCGTATTTTATCTTAAGGAGATTGTGTCCAACACAATCCTCAATTAGTAAGTCTTCACGTTCAGCACATTCGTCTACCACTTGTTTCGTCGCTAGAATTTGATAAAGATTCAAGTAAGTTTTTGTCTTTATTATTGTTTTTATTTTTTCCTTTTCATAACAGATTAATAATAGTATGAATAATATAAATCACTCAAACATACCCATCCTGTCACCATGTTATGCTACCGTACGAGTGGCCAAGGGTAGGATTTGGTAGTCCCCCCAATCATTGGCTCAGTAGTTTTTAGGTAGATAGTTTCTCTAGGTGAGAAACTTGGACTTGAAGACTAACATCTAATATAACTTGTGGGAGTTTTTGCTCCTTACATGCATCTTGATTACGTTTGTTAAACTGAGTTCGGTTCTTTTCGAATTGTAAGTTTTTTTGACATTAGATCGGGTAGATATATATAAGATTTAGTTTCATATTGGGGGGCTAATGGCGTTTTATACCATGTGAAGATAATGTGAACGATAATAGTTTCGAGCCAAAGGATAGCATAGAGCCCTGGTTGTTCACTAGATGGATCAGACATCGAGACTCGGTCATTTTGCTATAAAATTGTCACGCTCTCAAATTTTAAACCAAAACTAATTAAATAAATAAATAGAGATTAAAGAATGCTTGCCAAAAGCTCAATGAAATCCTTCCAAAATATCCATACTAAAGGAGATGAGCGTTCAAATTTGATCATAAATACATAGTGGGTCGCTCCACCCCAATGACCGTTTATATGGAACAAGAGTTTTCAAAATATTACATTTGGTAAGTCACCAAAAAATAATATAGAGTTACAATAAATCTTCCCAAAAACGATTAAGTAAAATATACTAGATAACTCCATGTATGAGATTCTTCAAAAAAATCATGTAATAGTCCAAGCACCAATGCCAATAGATGCTAAACGTCCGAAGTTATACCTGAAAAGAAAATCGAGAGGCTGAGCTAACAAGCTCAATAGATAAATCTATACCAACCTTACGTGGATATGAAATGCATGGTATGACGAGTGAGCATAAATATCCAATAATAGCGAGATCATCAATGAATTCGAGTTACAGGATAAAAATGAATCATGTCATGTAATGACTTCATTAACATCAACAAGTTTGTAAAGAACGATTCGTCATACATCGTAGGATATTTATCCAACCAATTATATCCTCGTTTTTCATACCTAGTAATCCCGTAGGAGACTAGTTCATTATTCCTAGCATTCTCGTCGGGGAGTCTAGTTCAAGGCCTTCCTAACATTCCCAAAGGAGTCTAGTTCAATCACCGTATCGTTCAAGTGTCCCACGCATGTCGCGTGTCACATAACACCCACGCATGTCACGGCGTCACATAACAAGTTCGTTTCATCAACTTAAACTTTAAAATTAGTGCACACGTCTCGGAATCATCATCTTAATTCATAACATATTGCGTTGTTATCATGCGAGTGAAACTCTAGAAATATGCCCAAAGATAGGTGTAAACATTTTCCTTAGAGGTCAACAACTTAAATATTTAATAACAATATAAAATAAAAATATATATAAAATTTTCGGTAAAACAGGTCCTACTACCGGTAGTACAGTTGCTACTACCGGTACTAAAAGAGGCTGCCCATAAATGCACTAAATAGGAGATACAATACTACTGGTACTGAAAATGCTACTACCGAAACTACTACCGGTACTACCAACGCTACTACCGGTACTAAAAGACAATGCCCCAAAATGCACAAAACAGGTAATACAATACTACCGGTAGTACAGAGCCTACTACTAGTAGTAGCAGCGACTGTGCGAAAATATGTAGATTTTTGGCAAATTTCTAAACTTTCATTTTCAAACTCTAAACCAACAATCAAACTCATCAAACACAAAAAATAAGTCATACACACATAAAAGAGGTAAGAGATATCTACCTAGAGTGTCGGATCAAAGGATTTGAGCTTAAAAGCAAGCCCCAACCCCCAAAACGTGAATTTCTTTGAATACTTCTCCTTCGAGCGAATAAACACGGTCAAGCTTGAGATATCCTCCGTAAATGGCTGATTCTTGAATATCTCAAGAGGAATTTGGTATAGAAACAAGGATTTGTGGAGAGGTTTAGAGAGAGCGAGAGAGAGTGAAGAGAGTAGAGAGAGGAATGGAGGGGAAAAAATAAACTTTTTCATCCCCAAAATATGATATAAAGGTGTAAAAACTCCAATTACACTTACACCCCTCAATTATAACACATGTTACCCACAACTCCCTTGTCTAGCATCCACTATACATAAATCACAAATCATCATATGTGCATAAATTGAAATAAATCACTTGTTAAAATAAATTTTTGAAAAATTTATAAATCATTTATTTTTTTTAAATATTTTCCGGGTTCACAAAAATCTTCAAAAAAATCGATATCACTTTTGGCTTTGTAATATTTAGTTGGAATAGTAATTTATTTAGATTGAGTTTAGTTATTTTTCAAATTTTAAGGTTTGCTTGAGGTTAGAATGGGTAGACATGTATATAAGATTCAGTTTCATATTGGACGGCTCATGGTGTTTTATGCCATGTGAAGATGATGTGAACGGTAGCAGTTACGAACCGAGCTCTGGTTGTTCACCTAGATGGATTAGAGATCGAGACTCGGTCAACCTTTTGCTATAAAATCTTCAAAAGAATCGATATCACTTTTGGCTGTATAATATTTAGTTGGAATAGTACTTTCTAAAGGGAGATTATATGACAATTTTATTTGTAGATTGACGTTAATATTTATTCTAGTTTTTTCAATGATAGGTTTACAAAAATTGACATGTTATTTAAGTACTATTGTGGTAATGATGACAGTTTGATTTATAGACTAATATTAATACTTATTCTAGTTTTTTCAATAACAGATTTGTAAATATTGACATGTTATTAAGCACTATTATAATAGCGATGACAATTTTTTTTAGACAGACATCAATACTTATTTCAGTTCTTTCGATAGCGGCCAATATCTTATTCGCTTTGATAGTGTCATTTTTAAGCATTATTGTAATAGTGTAATTACAAAAATATCATGCACCCGTTCATATCTCAATTTCTAAAATAATACTCAAAAGAAATTCTTTATAAATATTTACCTCTCTAAAATAAATTTCTCATTGGTATACTCATTGAAACTTTATTGACTTTATCATAAATCTTGATCTCTCTCTTATTATATTTCTCATATCTCCTCTAAAATCTTAATCCCTAACAAGCAGGCCATATGTGTGTAACTTGAATAGGTTATGGGTTTGTATATAAATCTGATTAATGAATTTTTGGGCCTTTTTTGGTTACCTCTTGGACTTTGCCCTCTTGGACCTTGCCCTGGATCGGAGTCTGTTCTTGTGGGTAACAAATGATACCTGTCGAAAATTCTAACAATTTTTTTTTATTCAAGATAAAAACGATTCGATCATTTACTTGTCGGTATTCGATTACCTTAATGTGTAGTAATCTCTACACAGTGAATCTAAAAAATAAACTGATCAATTCATCAAAATATGATCTTCACATGCGAGAATCCCTCGTATGACTCTTCATATGATGTAAAATAAAATCCTAACACAATCATATATGAACAAACAGAGGCCATATGGCAATATATAGTCATCCATATAAAAATATTATATCAATAAGAGTTGGTTGATTAAAAAGAAATGAACGATCAGACCGATATAGTAATTCAATTAATTTCATTTTGATTTCCATAAATAATTTACCTACCAATATTTAACTATGCGGGTATTCAAAATGAAAAAATCTTTAAACTCAAAAAACTTTTCAAAAAAACTTTGAAGAATTCAAAATGAATTGACTAGATTTACTCCCCACTTCCCCCTTTTGTTTTAAAAAAATACCGGTACGCTCTAAAAAAGGTCAAGGATAAACTTGCATTCTAGAAGCAGTAGCTCCCCTCTTCGGTGAGAAACTCCCTTCCCTTTTTTAAAAGGCCTAATTGGTTTGCTCATCAAATGTACAAAGTGGAGTTCTCCGTTGTTCGGCTGGTCATCTTCTTCTCATTTAGGAGTACGTAGATTTCTAAATTCAAATAAATCATAATTCTTGATTTTGAATTTAAAAAAAAATTTGAATTTTTTTTTTCTTTTCTAAAACCATAATACTTCTCGTCTAAAAATAGAAGAGTCAGATGAGAAATCATTCATGTCAGAGGATCTGTGTGCTCTTATGGGTTATCTGGTGGTCTGATGGTTTTTTCTTCGAGGAGTGAGGAGAATACCTTTTTGTGATGCAGATTAAATATTGAGAATTAGTTTAGTTTTGGAGTTTGGGAAAGACAAGTAGGCACGTGAGGGGGTTAGTCTTACTGCCTCCGAACGGTAATTCTAACTCTCACGAATGGTAGTTGGTAATTGGTTTTGTTTGATTTGGTTGAAAAATTCGATTTAGATTTTGTAAATCGGAATCGAACCGAACACGATTTAATTTTAATTTGGGTGAACCCAATTCCAAATTAAAAAGAATTATAAAAAAAAAACGCAATACACTGAATATTGAATTCATAAAATAAAAGCATTAAGATTCCAAACATGAACATTTCTCATCAGCCATGAAAGAAGGCTTAAAACCAGACAACAAATAAATAATTAGGGGCGAAATCAGA
The DNA here is from genome assembly GCA_014822125.1 of Arbutus unedo. Classification (NCBI taxonomy): domain Eukaryota; kingdom Viridiplantae; phylum Streptophyta; class Magnoliopsida; order Ericales; family Ericaceae; genus Arbutus; species Arbutus unedo. The sequence continues at coordinate 798 of JABCMJ010022235.1, read as the reverse complement.
ATTCGAAATTTGGGACCAGTCCTTTTGAAATTTTTGTTAGAGTTTTTCCTTACTATTTTCTCACCTGCAAACAATAGACTTGGAGATAGCATCACCAAGTCTTTATAAGTAAGACGAGGCAATGAGAACCACCGACTTAGGTTTTTTTTTTTTTAGGCTTTAGTAAGAGGACAGTTCAGTTCGGTTCGGTTTATAGAGGAGAAAAATCAAAACTGAACTATTATTTTTTTCAAAAAATCAAACCGTATCGAACTGAGTGAAAAACCAAACCAAAATGCTAGTTGGGTTTGGTTTACCTATTCGGTTCAGTTCAATTTTCCAATTTGAACTTATACCCCTACTAACTCATCAAAATTTCAATGGATTGGAATCATGGTCAAGATCGGCTTTAGATTTGAATTTTTCAAGTGTTATTAATTTTTATCGGATTAGTGTATACATGGTTTTTATCCTGATTTTAATTGTCCCTCTATTTGTGGACAATATAATTGATTCTGCAAAAAATTGTTGAGATGCATAAATTAATCTGAACACTCTTAAGTTATCAAGAGCATCAGGTTAAATGATGAAATATCTCCCTTATTCTTTCCATTAAATGCGGGTGTTTGTGCATTTTCATTTTGTAGGTATTGGGGGGCATTATTTAAAATTGATTTATCTAAATTCTTTGAATACATCATTTCGGAATATGCATTTTTGACAATGTGATGTAAACGCCTCAATTTGAATCACTCTTACAATTTTTGAGCGACGGTCCAATAACTCTTATGATGAAATTAAAATGACACTAGCAGCTTA
>JABCMJ010022231.1:0-30409 GCA_014822125.1 Arbutus unedo | reverse complement strand
GGAATGTTTCGGTCGAAACTTAACGTATTTGTAACAGTTCAATGAAGTTAAGTATTGTTTCCCCCATATCATGACATTCCATCTTCATGTAAGATTTGTATAGAATCTCTCTACTGGGATTATTGGCTAAACCCTTATTTGTTTTTCAGGTGCAGTTTCTGACACTTATCTTGGAATTTGGCATGGAGAGATTGAATTTTTGCTTGACATTCTAGGAGCTGCACGCGTGGAGTTATTTAACATCTTTTACTCATTTATTTTTGAAAAGATGTATCTTAACTCTGGTTTTACTCAATGTTCTAATCTCAATGTAATATTATGAAATCGACTTTTATAAATTGTAAGAACTTTGAACTTCTTGGTATCCGATTAATGAAATTTTGGGCGTTGGGTGAGGCCTACGTGCCTTTTGCTATAATTAAATGTATTAATGTTTGATTGAAAATTGAGGGCGTGATGAGAAATGTCTCATTCTTATGAGGACTACTGTACCAAGACAACAGAGAGGTCCAGGAGGGACCAGAACATGAAGGGTAAGCTATAGAGGAGGGAACATCTGGTCGAGGAGATAGAGTGTGTAACGCCCCATATTTTTGTTACGTTATAATAAAAGAATAATTGATTCAGCAGCGGAATAATTTTTTTTTGTGCTAAAACAAAATACCCAATTCTCAAAATATTTATTAATTATTGGCAAAACAACCGACCCAAGATTTATTTCATTAAATAGTTTCGAAAACCAATAACTTTAATCATAAATTTTTTCTTTAAATAAAATGAACTAAGGGGACACTCTATGTCAAACCATCGGACTGTTACTGGTACAACCACGACTCTAGTATATTCATCTTGTCCACTTCAGTCTTCTGAACTTTCAAATCATGCTCCGCCTCAACCTGTTCTTCAAAACCTAATGTAAAATGCCAAGGATCAAGAAGTAACTCCAATGAGTGATTAACACTCAGTAGAAAAGTCTAATCTTACCCTTAACTTACAAATAACATACATGACAATAATTTTATACAGCATGCAAAAAAAAATATACAAACATAAAATATGCAATGTCGTGCATAAAACTTTCCGCATCGAGTATCTTTTTATTATTATTATTATCTCCACATCGGAGTCTCGCAATCTTCCATATCAAAATTATAATATTCGGGTATCGCAATCCTTTTCATTGACATCGCAATCCCTTTTATTGGTATCGCAACATCGGGGTCTCACAATCCTCTCTTAGCCAAATTATAATCTCAGGGTCTCGTAATCCCCTTCATCGGTATCGCAGCATCAAGGTCTCGCAATCCTACTTAGCTAAATTACAACCTTAGGGTTTCACAATCTCCTTCATCGGTATCACAATATCAGGGTAGTGCAATCTCCCATAATCCACCACAACTCCAAATCATTCTGGTTATTACTCATTATCGCAACAATGAGATCATCTAACCCTACCATTCAATTAGCTTTCAATTTTCATGAATGCATGCATGCACAATGCTCATTCATCATGCTCAACATGCCATAATAAAATACCATCATGTGATTTCATTTAAACATGCATCAGGCATAAATTAAAATTGCAAAACTCGTACATCATCATCAACATCGATTAAATCTAAGTAACATACAACGTTTGTGAGCCCTAGCATACAAATCAGTCTCATCAATTAATAGTCCTTTAATTGATCAACTAAATTAAATTGAATCACGAATCGTCACATATAATAAATATATAGTATTCCTATGGTTTAGACCCAATCCCGATCTGACACCTAATAATTATTAAATTCTCAACTTGGTTAATTTACGCAATCGAATACAAATAATTATTTCAACAATTAATTATTAATGATTCAATTCATATTCCCTACATAATTATCGAACACAAACTAGACCTACTCATAAATCACATATATATGTAGGGCTCGGCCTGAAATTCCTATCTCGATCCGACGAATAAAGTACTTCAGAAAAATCCAAAAAATCAACTGATCATCACACTGAGATCCGATTATCGCAACACTATACAAAAAAAATCAGAATCATACATTAAATATAAGATTAAAAAATAGTATACTATTAGTAATAATTAAATACTTAAGATATCATAAATATGAAAAAGTATACTGTTATTAATAAGCAATAGAACAACTAATCACAAACTAATAAAAAGAATATTAAACAGGGGGAAAGGAAGTGGGCCAGGGGCGAATTTAGAACTTATTATCACAAGAATTAAATTTCATGTGTTATATAATTTTTGTCACCGTACTTGATAATAAATGAATAAAAATAAATATAACCAAATACTAGACCAAAAAGGTAATTTTTTTGTAATATATAATCAAAAAATATTATTGAGTCATAACATATGATGATTTTTTATATTTTGAAATTGATGCATTTCTCGTTGTGTATGCACAAAGTTCCCAAGGCAAAAAATCAACCAAGATAGGTTGATTAATTAGCATTATAGTATTTGTCTTTATTTGTTGCTTGTAGATTTCGTCTGGTCATGAAATCCCGTATAATCGATAAAACATTCAATTTAAATCCCTAAAGATTGAAGAACAATCGCCCTGAAATCATTAAAGTTTCATCTCATGTTGTCAAAGAACCAGGTGAATAAAATGGTCAATCTTATTCCTTTACATTCATCAGAGAAGCTAAGTGACCCAAGAGATCCTCCCTCATTATATTGGAGATTTGATTTTATGGAAACGATCTCTTATAAACCCAACACATTTATTGTATAAAATCACAAAAAACATATAGAGAGAGAGAGAGAGGGAGAAAGAAACCTTGTAAAGCAACGAATCAATGAAAATGAAAACTAAAAAGGGTTTATAAAGAAAATAGGGAGCAAGGCGCAAGTCGCAATCTCCAGCAAATGCAGTGAATGTTGGGGTATTCGGACAAGAGCTTCATAAGATGATCTGTTGTGGGTTGTGAAAGAGATGATATTCGAACGTAGGATTTTAGCTTCCATTAACTTTTTGGGTAAATGTTGCTTCCATTGCAAGAGAGAGAGAGAGAGAGACAGAGACAGAGAGAGAGAGAGAACATTCTTACTGTCTTCTTGTTTTGTGAATGAATGCTGTGTATCTAGAAAACTTAGGGTGTGTTCGGTTGAATGTTTCTGAAACGATTTTTAGGAAAAAAAATTCTGAGATGTTGTTTGGTATAAGTATTTCAGAAAAAATTTGAGAGTTAAATTTTTTCCGTATTTTCGAGGTGTCTCTCTCTCTCTTCTTTTATAGAGAGATAAAATTGTTTGGAAAAAAAAATAAAAATATTTAGAATTTTTTTTTCAGAAACTTGTTTGGGAAAAAATTTCCCAAACTATCAAACAAACGCACCCTAAGTCTGAGCAAGCCTACCTAAGTCAGAAATGCAGACCTACTATTTTCACTTTTTCTCTGTTTGCATGTACTTCCTCCGTTCTATTTTCATAGTCTATTATTTTAATTTGAGACGTCTCAAAATGAAAGTCCACTTTTTAAAAATAACAATTGAAATTTGGTTAAATTTTTTTTCTTTATTTAAATAATACTTGTACTGTACATATCAATTAAATCAAGAACATATTTGGAAAGAAAAATACTTTTTGCAGCAATCATTATGTTTCCTAGAAAGTTAGAATCCCAAAGAGAGATTATGAATTTAGGATGAAGAGAGTAAATAATAGAGAGAGAGCAAATCAGAATGGTTTGGTGAGGGGCAAAATATCAAAATGTCCAAAAAATATATACTATAGCTGATGAATTTTCCAATTGAGTGGGGTCAAGTGACCCCACTTGCCCCTATATAGGTTCGCCACTGGAGTGGGCTGCTGTGAGAGAGAGAGAGAGAGAGAGAGAGAGAAGAGGATGGGGGTTGGCAACAGAACGGGAAAAAGATGTACCGAGAGCTGTGAGTGATTTCGGCAAAAAGGAAAGAGACTAAAACCGTAATGAGATTTTGAGAAGCCCAACAATAACTCAAATCAACAGAAAGTGTCCTTTGGGTGGATGCATTGATGTATAAATAGGCAAAGTGGAATGAATCTGGTTTCAACTAGGAAACGAATCAAGGAGATAATGTTTGATTAAAAATTGAACACCCGAATAGTTATCAAATGACATAATGAACAATTATAAGAATTAAAAATAGTAATAGTTATCAAATGACATAATGAACAATTAAAAATAGTAATAAACTATAAAAAATAGTTAGTCTATATAATTATATTACAAAAAGATAGACATGCAAAAGTTCAACTAATCTAGACAGTACGAAAACGATGGGATTAATACACTAATAAAATAAATCCATAATAATTAATATAAAAATAAATAAATAAGTATATATATATATGGGAAAGGTTATATGAACCAATACTTTTTTAGACCAATATTAGACTAACATCTAAACTTTTCATTCCTAATTAAATTTTAATGATCCAAACCGTTCAATGTGTTTAAAACATATTTTTAAGGGTATTCGCGAGAAATCAGCTAAAAATATTATTGGAAAGGGCTTGATCTAAATAGTGGTTCATAAAACAGTTCTTGTCAGCATTTTGAATCACTACTTAGATCAAACCATTTCCGGTAATATTTTGAACTGATTTCTCGAAAGTACCCTTAAAAACATGTTTTAAACACATTGAATGGTTCAGATCATTAAAATTAAATCACGAATGAAGAGTTTGGATGTTGGTCTAATATTGGTCTAAAAAAATGTTGGTCTATGGAGCCATCATATATATATATATATATATATATATATATAATTGGATAATACTCCTGAGGGTTCAATGAATCTAGACAAATTGAACACGAAGAGATAAATACGAGTATAAATCAAAGATAATTAAATTCAATAATAAAAAATCCAACAATTTAGCTAAAACCAAAATTATTTGAAATATCAAATAATTAAAAGAAATACTTTGAAAATACGGGTCGTTACAGTGTGAACTCTCTTAGTAGAGAATCGGAAAATCAGGGAGCAGAGAAAGGCGTTGGAGAAAGAGTGCTCGTCTAGCAATCCTCAGACTAGAACAAAGGAGGCTGGTCGTACTAGAAAGCAGAGTTGAATTACTAGTAGCCATCCTGACTAGACGTCGGAAGAGTCAGAACCATACGAAATCGTGCATAACTTAACCTCAATCATAAACATGCATATATTCATGACCAAAACACGTTTTAAACAACATTAAAATAGAAAAATATGTGAAATCCTACTATAAGCTCGAAGAACGGATGAAAGCCCTAGTTGTGCAAAAACCTCCAAGTTCCTTCACGTATCTAGCTAATCCTAGGCTTCACTTGAAACTCTCAACACTGGGATTAACTCTCTTGTCAGACATTTGATGAGATTCTTGGGTTCAATGGGCTGTTGGTCCCCTTCTACCTACCAAAACACGAAACGGACAAAAAGAAAATGAACATCTGTATATTTTTTTTAATAAACTAATTGACGGTTTTTATTTAGCTTTTATATCCACTAAATCGGTAATACACATTAACCCCAAAGTGCAAACCATTCCATATTTGACCCGAAACTTTAAAACTTCATTAAAAAGCCACCATAATTCCAATAATCCATAAAATTGCTGAAAATGATAGGAAATTACGTAAAATAATAAAATTCTAGATCGCAAGTCCTCACAACCTTCTCTCCTTAAGAAATATCGTCCCCGAAATTTGCCACCTCAAGGAAAAAACAAATCTGGATACTTAGGGGGAAGTTTTGACTCATATTCCCATGTGGCCTTTTCAACCCCGTAATAATGTCATAGTATCTTGGCCAAAGGATTAGTCTTTCCACGCAAGACTTGCTCCTGTGTATCTAGAATTCTCATCGGCTGTTCCTTATACGGTATGTAACCCTTCACCTCCAACTCGGTCTAGTCTAGCACATGTGACGCATCCAACTCATACTTGTGCAACATTGACACATGAAATACATCATGGATCATCAACAACTTTGGTGGCAAGGCAAGCTGATATGCCATCTTTTCTACCCTCTCAGGAATCCCGAATCACCCAACAAACTGTGGTGACAACTTCCCACTATGATCGAACCGCACCAAGTCACGTTAGACATTGGTAGGCTTGACTATGGATGCTCTAGTTTTATTTTTATAAAAAAAATATTTTCAAACCAGCATACATCATAGATTGACGTGTGCCAATCCTCAAAGAGTGGCACATTTAAGTCTAGTCTCAACGTACGTTAGTATAGTCTTAGCGTATTCCAGTCTAGTCCCGATATACTCTAGTCCATATGACATATCTAATCACTCGGACTCATGGCATGGCTTGCCATATCGCCTGACATGCGATTGCATGTTTCATAGAACTAACGTGCGCCAGTCCATTAAGTGGCACTGCTTTATATATCTACGTATGGCAATCCAAGCTNNCCCCCCCCCCCCCCCCCCCCCCCAACACACGCATGCACGCACGCGCACACACACACGCATGTTTTTGGGCATTTTGAGGTCCCATATACGAACTCTCAAGACGCAAGGAAGAGAGAGCAACTTTTCTCTTGAAAAAGGGCTTAGTGGAGAACATTTCTTAAACTTGAGAGTTATTTTAGAAGATTTGTGTTACGACAAACCTCTCCCTAAGAGTATTTTGGATAAAAAATGAGCATTTTTTAGAAGATACTTTAAAATCAAGTAGGAACATCCAAGTCAAGAAAGAGTAGAAAAGGATGGATTGTCATTGAATAAGTAATCCGATTTTTACTTATTGACTTCCAACCTTATTCTCGATTACTTGTGCTAAAGTATAAAGAATCAAGGCTTCAATCAAGGAATACAATACTTCATGCTGGCTAACACTCGTTCTTGAGGAAACTTCGAAAAAATTGTATAGTAATTTATACTATTCACGAGTTTTTCATTATCTATTTTAAAATCCCAATAGAAGTAAACTCTCCGGTCTGAGTCGATGCATACATCATCTTGTTGATATGCACCATCCAATTGTTTTATCATTGTATTACATGCATTTCCAATACGTAAGAATCATAACAGACACTGTTCAGATAATTAATTAACATGTGTTGTTCGGCTCAATTATACATATTGTCTAAATAGAATGACAACATCAAGTAAATGGTGTCTGCCAACCAGTTTGATCAACATTGATTTTCTATGTTAATACATCACTTTTCCAAAATTTTATTCCATGCATGATGTTTTTTTGTATAAAAAAAAAGTTAACACCTACTTGTTACATCACTTATTTTTCTTTAATTGTTTCCTCTTCCCGACATGAGTTATTGACATATAATGCAAATAAAATTCCATAAATGTTGAGTAGAGACCGATTCTTGGATCGGGTAAGGAGGTTGCCTAACACCTTCCCACTTCGTAACATACTCTCGTACCATGCAATCTCCAGTTACGATGGACTAGTAGCTTTGATATGTCTCTATTTGCTTGGTTCCTCGGGGATAGCCTCAAATCTAGGTGGCAACTCCAAGAACATCGATCAGACGCCAAGTAAAAGACCATGTGAATGCAATGAGAAAATTATGCACATTGGTCGGCGACCGGTCGGATTTCGGTCGAGAAGCCCACACATTGGATGTGGTCTTTTGATTCTGGTTTAATGTCATTAATGGTATTGGTAATATTGTGTTATGTGAATTGGTAATGCTCACTGCCGCTGTTAATATTTTGTTGGAATGGGTAATGGAGTAGTGACATTGGTAATGTTACTACTAATGGTTATTGGTTATGTGAACTGGTAATGGTCACTGGTGTTGGTTATTGTATTAGGTTCGTATGAACAGGTAATGACATTTGGTTTTGTTAATGGTAAATGGCATTGGTGTTGGTTATTTCATTAGGTTATTTGAGCAGTAAGAATAGGACATAATGGTTAGTGGAATTGGCAATGGTAAGTGAAATTGGTAATTGTTGTGCCATCTATTTATGGCAGTAATGAATGTTTATGGAAGCAATGTTGAAGGCAGGAATTTACTAGAATTGGAAATGGTAATATTGAAACCCAAAAATTGCATTTCATTCATTATGATAAAAACTTACATTCAAAACCAAGTCACACTTTCATTTCATTAGGATAAGAATGACAAGAATTCCCAAATAGATGAGAATCACATTCTTTAGGAACCCTAGTTGAGTTTCAAGTCCTTGAATCCTTGTCGCATCAAAAGTCAGACCCACATTTTCACTTCATCTATAGTATGCCTCCATTCCTCCATTGTCGAAGATCCGTCAAGGGTTACCAAAACTAGGACGTTGCACCGACCCTAGAAGTTGCATCTTCCATTGGCACATGCATACTAGAGTCTTCCCTTGTAGATCTGGTAACGCGGATGGCTGCCTTCATTCCGCATTGAGAAATACAGGATGTTTGTTAAGGAAGGACCACTCATCTTTGTAAGTAAAAAATCAAACCTCATGGGAGGTGAATGAAATACCCAAACACACTCAGTACATGTGCTCCAGAGCTATTCTTTGTGTGTGTAGTTTGAAGTGTAAAATGAGCCTTATATAGAGGGCAAAGGTGAGTGGAGAGTTAGTTTGGGCATTAGAAAGCATGACATCGTCTCTAGCCATTTCTTTCCATAAAAAACGAAACGACAGAGGGGTCTACAACATTGTCATCAAAAGTCAGGGAGGATAGTGTAATTTTAAAAATCTGAGAAGATGTCAATATGTTTGTTAGAAACCTTAGGAGATGTCAGTAATATTTACCCATTTAAAAAAATCTTTTTCGAGTTGCTCTAGCCATACTTTGGTGACTACCTATCACAAATTTTCTTTTGAAGATTGATGTGACCCAAAATGATGATTCTAACTCGTCCTTCAATAGGTTGTTGTCAATCTGTACTCCTTTTCGTCACACAAGAGGGTAAGCTCATTTTCAGCTGGTAACTTTGCGACCTATCCCCTTGGTTGGACACTCTTGATGCAAAATATTCCTACTCGTTTATTGTTAGTGGTGAGTGCTTTCTTTCTTGAACACACTTTCATGTGAATTACTGCTCTACTTAGGAGTTGTTCGTTAGTTTGTGATGTCGATGATTTTTCTTGATCGATAATAAATATTGTCGATAATAAATATTGTCGTTGCCTAATCGATGATGACCACGTATCTTGTGTATTCATTAACTTTGACTTATATGTCTCAATCGATATTGACTACTTACCAATAACTATGAATTAAAATTTCACCTCACAGTCACTAATTAGGACATTGAAATAGTTATTTGTTGGTTCATGCATATCTTTGTTTATGGGCTCCGAATTTACACGTGCACTTTGGAAGTTTAACACTTTGGATCTCGCGCATGTGCAGTTTCTGTAGCTCCACGCGTGCACCCCCACCATCAGAAACAGTGGCACTCCCGTAATTTTCGTCACACGTCGGATGTCATAAGTCGTAACGGTGCAGATTGGGTAACGTGTCAGCATCCCGTTCGTCTGTCTCCCCTATAAAATTCACCTGACCTGCCCTCCACCTTCGTTCACAGGCTCTTGCCGTTGCTATCTTTAGCTCAATTAACCAGATAGGGTAGCCCTTGCACTCCCTCTCTCTCTCTCTCTATATGTATATTACGAGATCCAATCTTTCTCTCTCTACAAATACGTTGATTGCGGTGATAAAGTTGCGGCGGTCTCTAATTCGCTTGGTGCAGGTCGGGAACCGCTTCGCTTGCGGGAGTTGGCGGCGGCGATTGACTATGCGTGTTATTTGACTTAATGAGGAGGCGAATAGGGTCCCGCCTTGCATCAACTGAATCGGAGACCGCGGCAAATTAGCGGCAGTGGCGGCTTGGTTTCAGATCTAGGCTCGTTGCGATTTGAATCTATCGCTGCTTCTAAGGTGCGGTTGGAGTTCAATGGATTCATTCATTTCTAGTTTGATTTGTTTGTTCGGTATGGAAAATTGGATCTGCTTCTGTAGATTTGTGCAAATCTGAATTTGTCATTCAATTATGTGCGTATAAAGTGGGATGCTTTTGTTTTGTCTTTTTCACAATTTATTCATCAGGAGCAGATGTGTTATTTTTTAATTTCTCTAAAAAGTTCGCTTTTATTTTTTTTTCATCTTTGTGCATACTTCTTTTCTGCATAAGACTTATACATTGTCCCATTTGACTATGTGTTGATGGAATCATTGGAAAATATTGCAGTCACGTTGCAATAAATTGAAGGATTTGTCAAAGAAAAAGGGCGCTTTTCTCCGTCTTTTGGCATACTTCTTTTCTGCAAATGACTTCTTAAACCGACTCATTGTACTATTGTTGATGCAATAAATGGAAAATTGTGCAGTCATTCTGCTGTAAATTGAACGACTTCTTAAAAGGCTCGCTTTTTTCCATCTTTGGGCATCTCTCTTCTCTGCATATGACTTTTTAAACTGGCCATTTCATAATTGTTGATGGAATAAATGGAAAAACGTGCAGTCCTTTTTAAAAATAAATTTAACGATTTATTACGAAGTCTGCCGTTTTCCAGCTTTGTGCAGAGTTCTTTTTTCGGATCTGACTTCTTAAATTGACCCATTGGGTAAGTGTTGATGCAATAAATGGAAACTAGTGCAGTCATCTTATGGTAATTTGAACAAATTTGGATTCTTGTTGGAGTTTATGTTTCTTTTACTTGAGCTGTTTGATTAAGAAAAAGACAAACTGCGGCATAAGCTACACCAGAACCACACACCTCTGAACTTTCCAAAGAGTAGCCAACACGAGCATACAAACCCCACCGTGGAATCCTTTAATCCTGATGTCGTCTCAACTAGGCTTCACTCAAAAGTGCTCGTTGATCTCCTTGGTAGTGCAGAAGTCATAATCAGTTAGTCGTTACTAGTTGGTGTCAGCTGGGAAGTACTATGAGCATCATTGTGCGGTAGCTGAACCCGCTCAAGATCTCGGTTAGAAAAATATATTACCTGGTTAAGGCCAAGTCAGTCCTCTGCTTCTTGGGTGGGCACTCAACGTTCATCACTTCTTTTGCTGTTGTTACCCGATTGAGTTCGGCCCTGAGGTGTTTCTCGGCTGCGGCATTGACCATGCCATGTATAACATTGATCGTTTTGACCTCCTCTGACCTGACTTAGTTGTTTGTCCGAGGTTGCCTGGCAGCAGTCTTCTCGGCATCAATAAATTCCTTTAGGTGTTCTTTGGCCACCAGCTTTTGCAAATACTCCTTGAACGGCTTACAGTTGGTGGTCAAGTGACCCTTTTCCCGGTGGTAGGAGCACCTCAATGAGAGGGGTTTTGCCTTTTGATCCCCCAAATCCAAAGGCCTTCAAAGGCCACCAGAAGAATAGTTTGGTCTTGATGTTGCGCAGGAGCGCATAGATCAGCATTGTGAAGACTGTGGTGATCGTAGCGACTCATGGGTTGGGGAATCTTCTTTTTCCCTGTTCGAATCATGTTTACTCCTCTCTTGGTGTTTTCGGAATTGACTTTGTCTTGGCTCTGCTTCGGCGCTAATTTTTCGGATTGCCTTGTTTCTTGTCTGGCTTCTTCCAGTCGACGTCGTCGTCTGTCAATCCGACACATTAGGTCGTCCATATCTGAAGGGTTGAACAACATTAGGTCCTCGAATATCTGGCTCTTGTAGTCCAAGACCACCTTGAAAAGCATGATTGTGATGGCCAGATTGTACCCTCGTATCTGCTTGTATAGCTCCCAATTGTGAGCTATGTATTATCGAAGTGATTCATTGGCCGACTTACGGAGCCCAAATAGAGACTCGACCTCCTTTGGTCTTGTCACAAATCGAGCCACAAAAATGATGGACAACTCTTTGAAGGAAGAGATGGAAACTATGTGCAATTTGTCAAAGCGAAGCAAATCAAGCTCGCCTAGGCTTCATGGGAAGAGCTTGCACATCAATGCCTTGTCAGTGCTGTAGGGAGACATCATTTGGCATAACTGAACCAAATGAATATATGCGTTGTTCTTGGGATCATATTTCTGAAACTTTGGTGGGTTTAACCCATAGCGAGTGGGGTTTCATGAACTCAATCTCCCTATAGAAGGGATAGGAGAAGAGCTGGTCGTGCATTGCGTCAGAGCAAGACATGGTCGGCCGAGCTACTTCTCTGGCTGGCTTCCTCCGTTTGTTCTCCAACTGCTCCCAAAGATCAACACGGGGATCCTTATGCTCTCGTCAAGTGGACCATTCCCTTTGCCTCTCTGGCTGAGTTGACCGGTCTGTGTTTGTGATGCTCTTCTTGCCGACCTCCGCGACGTCTTCGTTCATCATGGAGTTTGTGGTGTCTTAGATGGCTTTAACGAGTGGCAGTTTTGTAACTCATCGTGTCATAAGCATAGATTGAAAATGAGCTATCGGTCGAGGGCTCCTCAAGCCATAGATGTGATGAAACACGGGGGTGTTCTCAATTCTCGTCACGAGGGGATGCCAATTTGGCGCGGGCCTGCGCTCCTCAAGAAGTCTTCTCCTTCAACTGTCACGGTGTCCGGCGTTGCCAGGTTCACCCAATATCATAGCGGTGTCGTTTTGGTGGAGGTGACTTGTCTCGATGGCCTTGTTGACTGCTCGAGCGCGATCCACCACCAGAGCATTGGGAATGGACCTCTGTCTTGAGCTTGGTAACCTCCTCTTAGATGGTCCATCCTTGCTTCAAGCTTCTCGATATAGGCATGAGAGTGAGGGTCCATGGTGGTGGCGTTCGGAGAGAAAAGGGGCTATGAAGCACGGACACTCCTCGGACGTCCTCGTATGCGTGTCAGACACTTTGGGGACATGGACGCGCTGAGGACATGTCGAAAAATGTGCGGGACACGCTGAAAAACGTGTCTGCTTATAGCCTCGCCCTTTGTTGTTGCTCCTTCTGTTTCATCTCGTACTCCTTCATTTATTCCTCCTCTTTTGTTTCTTATATTCTCCCTCCTCCATATCTTTGGATTTCAAAGTACGTGTAAGTAAAATTTTCTAACGGGTGCTATTATGATACTAAAATACCCACCTTCTGCTTTGCAGGGAATGAGTCTTGTTGACCACTAATTGGACCCAGAAACTGAATGATACCTTTATGACCCAATCGGGACCCTCCTCGAGGCGCATTACGAGTGGGAAAATGAAAAGATATTTCATCATCTGCAGCCAAGAAGCGTGAAAATTTCGGACGACCCTTTGTTGATCCCGAGTATGACCTTTCACAAGAATGTATTTGCAAGCGCATAGATTGCAAATGAATGCTTAACTGGAAATGCAAAAGCCTTCGATCGAAGATGGCCATGGGTGCTCCTATTTGGCTGCTAAGTACCTCTTCAATGGCTAAAAATAGTCCATCATCGTTAAGTAGTCCCGCCAAGCTTTTGAGAAGAGGGATAGTCTTGTGTGTAAGCATAGCATTTCTGGTCGAACCCGCCCAGTCCAACTAAGAAAAACCGAACCTAATTGGCACATCTTTTTCCTTTTGGGATGGTACTCTGTGGGTACCTTGTAGAACCTTGACTTGCCCACTCGGGTCAGTTTGTGAGGTGTGGACACATTTGCGTGAATTCGGGTAACGTCTTCAAGGGAGAAATCAAAAGGAAACTGTGTCCGACCAGGGATGCACGTAAACTCGTGAGTTGCTGATAGTAGGGATAATCGTCCAGGTCTTATTGTGAAAGAAAAAAACCACTCTGCCACAAAGGTGGGTTGCTTTCTCTATCGTCCCCGGGGAGCTATTGGCAACGAGACCTTAGGATAAGTTGCCAAAACAAACGGGAGCGGAAGATCGACCCGTTCCACTTGAGAGTCCTTTTCTACATTTTGGCCGAAATCACATCTTGAGACAGAATGGCTGGACACTCCTAACCGGTGTTCTAAAAATCAGATTAATGGGCCAATTAACTGGCGATTAATCGGTAATCGGTAATCGGTTGGTCACCTAGGCGACTACACCCAAATCGCTGAGGGAAATCGGCTGGTCACCTGGTTGGAGTCTAATCGGCGACTATTCGGTTAATCGCCGACTAATCGGACCATCGATTAGTCGACCAATGGGAAAATGGAAATCGGGCAATTAAAATGACGGACTATAGATTAAGTATTACTAGGGTTATAAGGATTGTTACAAAACTTATAGAGTTATAGTTCTCTCGACGTCGTGTTTCTCTGTCTTGATGTCCTTTTTCTCTCGTCTCTCATACTCTCATTACACTTTATAGTTTATAGATATATATGTATTATAGAATATTAGATATATATGTATTATAGAATATCAGTATTATATTATAGCTTACATCAGTATAATGGTGTATTATATCAGAATAACCTTGAACTTTGTAGAAATATTTATTACAAAAAGGAAAAAATCCGACTAATCCTCTTAGGCCGATTAATCCCTGATTACTAGGCCTAGGCGTTAAAAGGTCCCCCCACCGCCCGACTAGCGCATAGCGATTTTTAGAACATTGCTCCTAACCTAGCCAAGCATAGTTCTCGCTGCTGGTAGATAGCTTCCATGCCTTGACTTGTATGAGAATTGTGGCCATGCTCTGAAGGAGCCTTAAGCACTTGTAAATTAGCCATAGGTAACCGGAGGGAGGTTAGGAATTCTGGGTTTGTGGATGGTGAAGGAGACGAGATGAAAGGGCTCCCACTATGGTCGCAAATTGTGGAGTCTTTTAATTGTGATGTTGTCTTAGCTAGGCTTGAATCCGAAGTGCTCCTTGATATCTCTGTTACTACAAAAGCCAGGACCAGTTAGTGCTTATTGGTTGGTGTTAGTTGGTACGCACTTTGATGCTTAAGTCAATAGGTGAACTAGAAAGCCGAAAGGAAGTAATGGGATAGAGAGTGTACACCGTACTTTATAATCTGAGAGCACCCTTTTATACTTGAGCCCCAAGCCAGTATGCATGTGCGAAGCACGTCCCAATGATGTTAGAAATAAACGTCTCTGCCATGACATCATCCATGACGTACTGAGCTCCAGTTTGGATGCCACTGTGGCTGAGACACTTGGACGCCAAGTAGACGCGGGTTGAAACCGCGTGGCAAAAGATGCCCAAACGACGCGAGCCCAAAAGTTGGGCTGGTTGCGTGATATTTTGCAGGCCATGTTGGGCTTCTGCCCGGCCTATGAAGTTACTGAGTTATTAGTCAATGGTCCAGCCCCAATCTTGATTATGGTCCAACCCAGACCTGATGCTGATACAGTCTACTACAATGACCAACAAGTCTAACACAGCGGACATGGAGCTCACAAGTCTAAAACAGCAGACAAGGAGCTCAGCTATTATTTTGGAGGATCCTTCGAGGCAAATTCCACTTTACACAAACCAGCTTATTCTCAGTTGACGGGGGAACCTTCTTCCATGAGGAGAGAGAGGCCTTGATATCCCTTCCTACTTGCTTTCAGATCATCCCTGCAATATCACTGCCCTCTTTGCAATGTCACTTGGCATATGATTGGCCCAATTCACCACATTTCCAAGATCAATAGGAACTCAGCTATATCCATTCTCATCTGCATATGGCGCCTTCGCTGAGAAGAGAAATGACACCCAAAGAGAAGATGGCTATGAGATTCCTGAGCCCTTGTGTAGAGGACACAACGTCAGTTGTAATTCCTTAAGTAGACAGCCTGTCTTTAGTGTGTAACTGTCCTTGAAGCGCTGTCCATGGAATAATAGCCCGCCTTGGGACATGGTGTTTGAACCAGGGCACATGAGGCATTTCCACCTAATGGCATTCCAAGCAGACGGCACTGTCCTTTAAAGCAATGACTGTTGATAGTCCAACTGGTCTGGTCCCGTCTGGAAGACAATAAGCAAATGAAGTTCCTTCCTTTTCATTGTGGCGGCAAAGTTGGAGAGCTGCTAGCCAAGTGCATTGCAATTGTTTGCACTGAAGCACCCCTTTGCTGTAGCTGGTGACCAGAAAAAGTTGGCTAGGATTCTACTGAAGAGAGCATTTATCAAATGATAGCAAGACCGTGCAGTTGTTTCGAGAGCTTTTTACTAGACCTCGGTGGACCAAACCTTAGATATGTCTTGGTGGGAAACTTGTGTGGAAAATGTAGACAGCGATATCTACTTTGCCTTGTACAATTCTTGGAACAAGTAGCTCAAAGAAGCTGTCATTGTAATGATATATTCCTTCTCTGATGGAGATCATGTCAATTGCTTCATTCAACTCTTTTTGGTAACTTTCTGCCCTTAAATGATTGCCGTAAGTCTGTGTATTCAAGGTTGTTGATGTTGCTGAAAGTTGGTTACTTTTTCTGCTGTTATGGATGTGATCATTGGTTTCTTCCTCCTTTTATTATTTCCACTAAAGAGGAAGCAGAAACAATCCACCATCTGAAACGCGTAGTACACAAAGATTCGTCATTTATTTGTATACCATATTTGCTCTTGGCCTGTTTTAGTTAATCAACATTTATTTATATACCATATTTTCTTAGCGCTATATTAGTAGGTGTGACATTTTTAGTTGTGCTCCTTCAGTATTTAACTTGTGTATTTTAGTGATTCTTTATTGGCGCCTGACTCTTGTGGCTGAAATAATTTGTTTTGTCGAACTATTGTCATCTACTCTTGTGGCTAGCATAGTCATTATGAATTGGAGAGTAGTTGAAAGGTTACAATTTTTCATTTTTAGCTAATGTGAACTTCTTTTTCCTCGTATGTAAAAACATAGAGGATATAAGCGTCTGGATGGGTAATGGGTCTCCAACCCAAATTCCACATACTTACCCAATTAAGCTGTACACAGTCATAACAATTCCTTAAACAATGGCAACATCTTCATCTTCATCAGTTTCCACTGTTAGTCGGCAAGAGCTGAGACTAGTGCTGCCTGTGGAATCAACATTGCAAATACCAAAACAACTCTCAGGCATAGATGACCAAGAAGGTCTCCTGTTTCAGCTGTAATAATGTCCTACCGAAGCAACCCTGCCATGGAAGGAGAAGGCCCCTGTCAAGGTCATTAGAGAAGCACTAGCCAAGGCACTGGTGTTTTACTACCCATTTGTTGGGAGGCTTATTAAAGGGGCTAATTGGAAACTTGTGGTGTACTACTGCACGAGGGGTTTTTGTTCATAGAGGTTAATGTGGATGTTCAGCTCGACTAACTCGATGATACGGTTCAGCCAGGGTGCCTTAGAAGAGCTACTGCATGATGTTCCCAGCTCTGAAAGAATCCTAGACTGCCGTGTGTTGTTTATTCAGGTAATTTTCTTATTAATATTATCAGTCTTCTGAAATCTGAAAAGGGTCTGTTATTAGTCGAATGAACTTGTTACAGGTGGATGTTTTTTTCATTTTTCTTTCGTCTTTTGCCACTGAATGATGGTGCCCAAATATATCTTCTTAGAATGGTATTCATTTTTATGTAAATGATCAACTGGATTACTCATTCTTTAGGTCTGATTTGGTTTTGGCTTATGTTTTCATTCAAAAACCAATTGTCATCTGTAGATGTAGAATTGGGGAAACCCACCCGTGGAGCAGTTATGGGTTACCAAAAAGAAGTTATGGGTACGAGGACATGTCCTAAACATGCATCTGTAGTGCATACTATGTACTTTGTATATTTCTTTTTGATAATTTGGGGTGTCCGAATCTTGCATTCTCCGTATATAGTGGATACTTGTGTAATCTGCTGTCATAAAAATTGGAGGAACCATGTGTCAGGGTCCGATATGGATACTTATGTACATTTATAAAAATCCAAAGAATATAGATCTGCTGTGATATAAATAGTATTGGCCAAGGGCACGGATTTTGCTGTGATATATTGGTAAATAATCAAATTGCAACCGGTTTGAAGGAAGTTAATGTTTGAAAAAATTAATTCGAAGCATGATTGCAAATTTAAAAAAATATACATCCATTAATCAATGATACAAAAATACAGATAATTACATATCGAATTGCAATGAACATAATTACATAAATTGTAAATCAAAATGTATATGAATATGATATCGAAATGAGTCTTGTATATTCACAGTCTTCTTAAGACTGATTTGCCGCCTCATCGTGGCTGTCGGAGAATCACAATTAGTGTTGTCTTCCAAGGTAAAACAACTTACTCGAATATAGGAACACTAACCTTCGTTCGTTTGTCAAACATTACTGCGTCTGTCTTTCTCCTTCAAAGGATCTGAATATAGGACTAAATTGTAGATGAATTGTTGTTGGAATTTTTCAGTCCTTGAACTATGAACACGTAATGCTCTAATTTCTCGAGATATTAATTGTTGAAAAAATTGTTGAAAACTTCCTTTTTGGAGTTACAAATCGAGTGGGACCCGGTCTTTGGACGAGTGGTTCCATATACCGTTGTGTTCATCTTTGGGAGAGATCGAGCTTGTGTGGTTAGTTTAACCTATAATTTTCTTTGGATGAATTGAAAATTGTCCATAAAGGGAGCTACATGCTCATACATGAATGTTGATAGAAGGAGGGATGTAGGTTGTCTCACATTGATTAGAGAAGGAAAAATCCTCGAGCTTATTACTAGGATTTTTATACTAAGGTTTGGTTCTTTGGGTCATAGAAGTTTTGTGAGCGGACGAGTGCAAACACAATTTCACATGTGCGCCAATTAATTCAAACTGGGCTTAGGTCTAAACGGGTTTAATTTTCAACCCGCGACCCACAGCCGGGTCTTAATCCGTGGGGGCCCGTATTCTAGAAGCAACTCTTAATTACACGCCTTTCTATCCCAAAAAGACGTGTCTATCTTCTCCGATCAGACGTGACCTTTCGGTCACCATGTCTCTCCGAATGGACACCTCTATGCTTATAAATATAGAGGTTGTCTTCATTTTTTCAGTACCAAAAAGTACTTTGGACGTATTGCATACATATCATTCATTTTCTGAGATTACATCACAGTTTTTCCAGTTCGCCTGTCAAGAGGATCAAGGTGTTGTCTTCTTCTGTCGATAGTCGTCGTATCCTGGGAAGCAAACATCCAATAATCCCATTAACACCAATGTGGAGGCGTAATTTGCTCTAAGGACAAAGTATAATAATCACCTCAACTTGTCAATTTTTGAAACCCTGAGATTTGCTCTTGTAAGTTACTATCTTTTCTGTACTTTTTGTTTATAGATTCTATCTAATTTGTACACAGGAGTTTTGGTTTTGGTATACTAGAAACAACAATTTTAAAGCAAATTAGGTTTTTTTACAAACTGTGAACTACTGCGAACACAGTGACATTTTTAGTGTTTCTGAAACTACAGTGAACACAAGTCCAATTCTTGCTTCTATTTCGGATAGTAAGTAAAAATTAAAAAAAAAAAAAAAAGAAGTTTTTGAAACAGTGAACACAATTCCAACTTAGTTTTTGGAAAAAGAAGTTTTCGGGTATATGATTAATCGAAAACAGTGAGCAGTGGATTTCGAAACAGTGATCTTGTCTTGTGGAAACATAAATATAAATATTTGTATTAAGGCAACGCAATAATCCAACCAACAGTAAAGCCAAATCGTTGACTGTCTGTATTTTTTCCATTGGTTTTTCGCACATTGTTTATTATATAATACTTTGTGTTCTATTAATATCGTTAGTGTAGTTAATCCATCAGCAGTTGACAAATGGAAAAACTTGTGTCTTGGAAACAATAGTTTTGGCTATTTGAAACAGTGCGTTGGATTGGGCCTTTCATTGTTGACATCTCACTTTTGATTTGAAACAGTGTTTTTGTTTCGTATAAAATTAGAAAAAAAATATATATATAAAAGCAGAATCGGATTCTATCTAGGCTACGTAAAGTCTTTTTTTTTTAATCTACAAGTCGTTTCATTTATTTTGTGAGTGACACTTGAGAATTTTAAATTATTACAAAGTTTAGATCTTTTTGTGTTGATCTTATCTTAATAGAAAAATGACATCTACTAAGAAAGGAAATGGTAGCACTACTGACAAAGACAATTAGATTCCAGTTCTAAAATCGGGTCAAACACCTACACTTGTGCCTCCTATAGCTGTGCTTGCACCTGTTGCAATCAATGTGCCCATCGACCATGTTGAAAAACTAGAGAAGTTCAATGGAACTAAGTTTAAAAGGTGGCAACAAAAAATATTGTTCTATCTTATGACGCTTCAATTGGCTAGGTTCTTTGATGAGGATTGTCCAGAAGTTTTAGAGAACGAAGTAGACTTCCAAGTTGTTATTACTATTGAGGTTTGGACAAATTTTGATTTTTTGTGTAGGAACTATATCCTCAATGAATTGGACAACATGTTGTAAAACGTGTATTGTTCCGTCAAGACTCCCAAAGAACTGTGGGTTTCTTTGGATAAGAAATACAAGACAGAAGATGCGGCATAAAGAATTTTATCGTCAGCAAATACTATGGACTACAAAATGGCGAATTTAAAGTCTCTCGTTTCATAAGTCCAAGAACTCCATGTTATTTTGCATGAGATTCATGCAAAAGGAATGACTCTTAGTGAGTCATTCCAAGTGACTTCAATCATTTCAAAACTGCTACCCCTTTGGAAAGATCTCAAGAATTATTTGAAACCAAACGTGAGGAAATGAATTTGGCTGATCTAATTGTACGGTTGAGGATTGAGGAAGACAACATGAATATCGAGAAAAAAGGGACACATGTTTTCCAATTCCAGACCAATGCTAAAGTGGTGGAACATGCTAAGAGGCACAACAACAAAAATAGGAAAAGAAAGCAACCAGACAAGGGCCAAAATTTTGCTTCCAAGAATGGAGAAAACAAGAAAGCTCAATTTGAAGGGAAGTGGTTTGTTTGTGACAAGCCTGTACATTGGGTCGCTCACTGTTACAACAAGAAAGGAAATTTCAAGAAGCATCCAGTGCAGGCCAATGTAATTGAGATGTAAAATATCACAAATGGAGTTTCAAAACTAAATCTCTCAGCAGTAATTTTAGAAGTTAACATGGTGGATTCAAATCCCAAAGAGTAGTAGATAAATACAGAAGCCACTCGCCATGTATGCTCAGACAGGAAAATATTCACCAGCTACTAAACACGTGGATTTAGGCAAACAGTTTTTTATGGGTAACTCTTCAAATTTCAAGGTTAATGGGCAAAGAAAGTGATTTTGAAGATGACTTCTGGATGAGAGCTAACTCTGAATGATGTGCTATGTGAGAACTCGGACTTTTTTCATAAGTTGCCCAAAAAATTAATTTAACAAATGATTTATTGCACTTTGTGCACACATAATGATTTGAAATTTATGTGGTGTATGTTAGATAAGGATTTTGTGGGTGACTAGTAATATAGTTGGGGGTAAAAGTGTAATTAAGACTTTAAAAAAAGCCAAAAAGGACCTCACAGAAAAAGCATGTCTGCTTTTTCAACCTAGGAATGAAAGGTCTAAACTAATAGGCGGGGCGCTAACTCGATTTTTAAAGCTAAAAGCCCATTTTCTTCTCTCTCTCTCTCTCTCTCTCTCTCTCTCTTTCTCGTTGTACTCCCATGGAGATGTGTGTGTGTTAGCTCTTTCAACCCTCATCTCTCAAAACTTGATAGAAATCCGAAAATCCCTTAAGATCCTTCATATTCCTCTTGCATTTGGTGAGTATTTAGCAGTTGATTGTACTCTTTTCGCTTGTAGGGAGTTATTTCAAATTTGTCTACCATTGGAGCTAGGGCTTGCTTTTGAAGCTCAAATTCTTCGATTTGACACTCTAGGTATGGGTGTTGGTTTAGAACTTGAAAAATGAAAGTTTGAAGAAATCTACAGAAAAAATGCATTTTGGGATATTGCATGCTATTACCGGTAATAATAGTGACTATATTACTGGTAATACAGTGTTTCATTTTTAGGCAGTGTCCTGTATTACAGGTAATATGTATTACCAGTAATAGTGTCTGTATTATCGGTAATTCAGTATTTTTTGGGGACAATGTTCTGTATTACCGGTAATAGAGTCTGTATTACCGATAATAGTACCTGTATACCGGTAATTCTGTACTTTATTCTTATTGAACTTATTATTGAAAATTTGAGTGTTTGGATTTCTAAAATTGATGTTTGCACCTATCCTTTGGACTTACTTCTAGGATTCATATTGTATAATTACAATTCAATATGTTATAAATCTAAGATGATGATTACGAGACATGTGCATTACTTAAGAGTTTAAGTTAATGAAATGAAATTGCTATGTGACACGTGACATGCATGGGCCACTTGAACAACATGATATGTGAACTAGACTCCTTGAGAGGAATGCTAGGGGAATGGTACTAGACTCATTCGGGAATGCTAGGAAGACATTGAACTAGACTCCCCGCCGAGAATACTAGGAGTGATTGTACTAGACTCCTACGGGAATGTTAGGAAGGCCTTGAACCAGACTCCTCGACGAGAATGTTAGGAGTGATGAACTAGTCTACTACGGGATTGCTAGGTATGAAAATGGAAATGCACAAGAACATGATTGATTAGATTAATACCATAAAAAGCATGATCAATGGTTCATTACAAACTTGTTGGTTTTATTGATGTAATTACATGACGTGATTCATTTTTAACCTTTAACTTGAATTTGTTAATGATCACGCTATTATTTGATATTTATGTTCACTTGTTATACCATGCATTTCATATCCAAAATTACTAGAAACTACGAAAATTTGAATTTATAAGACACACTCAGGTGATTACATCATGAGTTGTGTTGATCAAAAGTAGAGTTATATTACATCTTTTCAAAAATCTAAGTCAAAAGATGTCAGATAACTCAATACAAAATCTACAAAAGATGCTCATAATCAGGCATGCCATGTCAATCAATCTACTGTTCGGGAATTGTACCTGAAATAAAGGAAGGGTTAAGCCACAGCCCAATAGGAACATCGATGCCAGTATTAAAAGTTGATACGTATAATATTATGATGATGAGTCAATCAAGCTAAGAGAGTAACCCAAGTAGGAGGTGTCACAACAAGTTCCAAGAGAAATTGAATGAACATAATAATCGAAAATTTTAATAGGTTAACTCATAGAATAAATGGAAAATAGAATTGAATAAATAAAAAATATGTTTTATAAATGGAAAATAGAATTGAATAAATAAAAAATTGAGACGAATTAATAATATTGTCTGATTATTGGTTCGTCTCGAAAAGATATTTTATAAAAGTAAAAATTTATGTCCAAAAATTAAAAAAATTCAGTAAATGCGAAAAAAGAATTGAATCTATAAAGAAATGATGGCAAATTAATAATGAAAAAGTTTAAGGACACAGATGTGTCCAGACAAATTCGAACACATCTTAGATGCATGTGGGACCCTTGATAGATTGAGGGCCTACATTTATCTAATGGCTCTAGACACATTTATGTCTCCAGCATTACTCATTAAGAATATTGTCAAATTATTGGTTTGTATCGACGAGATATTTTACAAAGGTAAAAATCTATGTACAAAAATTAAAAAAATTCAATAAATGCAAAAGATAGGTACAACATGAAACTCCATAGGCAGAGAAATTGCTCTATGAGTAATGATTCAATAGGAAAATATGCCTGAAAACTAAAGCAAAGATAGGTACAACATAATATATAAAATAAAGTAAACAACAACAAAAGTAACACTGAACTACAAATGTAGGTTCGTTATGAATTTTGCATTAATATTTCTAAGAATTCTACTTAGGAATTCCCAATCTTATCCAAATATCTAATATCTTGGTTGATATTGACCAGTCTTTACCTATACATGACTCGCAGTCTAAGGTTATGTACTGGACTTGAATATCGACTCGGCAAGGAAGAAACCTTCTACCGTTCACTCAAGTCAATAATCACTTCACCCTAGCTAAACTCAACCAAACGTGGCGTCACGAGATCAGGTATTAACGCACCTTAGCCATTTTCTCTTTATTGGCTCCAGAACATCCAAGACACTAACCGTCATCCCCTTGGGGTCTGGAGCTGCAAAACAGATATTCTCAAAATCACCCTCAATAGTGTCCAACAACTCCTAGTTGGGGTCTTTAAAATTGGGACTATAACCTAGTGGGACGATAGCCCACAAAATGATAATAATTATGTGGGACTCTAACCCCATAAATCATCTTGAGACTCGGATAAAAATGATTATTCGGGACTCTAACCTACATAAATTATCTCAGGACTCTAACTCGGATAAAAATAATTATGCAGGACTCTAGCCTCCATAAATCATCTCAGGATCTAACCCGGATAAAAATGACTATGCACTCTATAAACCATCTCGAGACTCTAACCGGGATAAAATAATTATGCGGGACTCTAACCCCCATAAATTATCTCATAACTCTAATCCAAAAAAGATGATTGCGCGGGAATCTAACTTCAATAATCCAACTTAGCACCATGACCTGCAAAATTAGTTAATAATTTTTTCATTAACGCTACTACTTGTCTCTACACAATTTTACTACATACAATGCTCACCCAGCACCCTCCACTTCCTTGCTCAGGTGACATTCAAACCGGTGTTTCTAATGTTATTTTTAAGTTTTCCCAAAGCAATCCACAAAAACAATTATGTCTATTCTACGAAAAAATGAGCAGTACGACAACTGTACCTAGAACTTCCAATAAGTTCAACAATTCAGAAATCCAGCAACAGTGACGACTTATATTACAACAAACATCTTAAATAATTCTAATACATAATCAACAACAAACCATAGCGTAAGCACGAAGACAAAGTCTCATGGGCATTCCTGCCTTCACGAGATTTCATGGGGATCCATTAAAATAAACAATGAGCGGTGAATGCCTGTGCAGAGTGTACATGCAATTGGGTATGCTTTCTGTTAAGAAAATTGTATCCGAATTGTCTGAAGAACTTTTTGGAAATTATACATTTTTGAACAGGTCTCTCAAGCGTTCTAAAAAAGCTTAGTGTGTGAATTTAAAAAATTAAAATTTTTTGGAGTTGGCTCGAGCGTTCTAATAAAAAAAGTGTTTTGTTTTGAAAAATCAAAGACCTCGCTCGCCTGAGCGAGATACCAAAGGATAGATTCTAATTTTTTTTTTGACTTTCTGCAAAATAGAACAGAGTGTGAAATTTAGTTTGGTCGCATGAGCAATCATAACTCGCTCAAGTGAGCCTTCGTTTTTCAGATTTTAAATTTTCTAACATAAACAGTACATGAAATCTTATATTACAGACTGAAATCATGCAAGATAACCAAAGATAAACTACCTAGGGGTTGGAAGTAAGATCCCCTACCTCGATCAATGAAAATCACGAAGAACAACGGATTGATTCAGAGAAACTTTAGACATTCCGGCAGAACCTCTCCTCAAGAACTCTCTAACTCAACTCTATAATGCTTGAAATTACAAAAATTAGTGAAGAAAAAAAGAAGACTACGTTTCCTTTTATAGATATTACTAGCGGTTGAGGCACACGCAATGTGTGTGCACGTCGAGCATCTGCAGTATGTGAAAGTAATATATAGTTTATTTTATGTATTTTATACGTAACAAAAGTTTGTGAGTTGAAATAACATTATATGAATGTATGCTCACATGCTGCATGTAAAGGTTGTAATGCAGTATAATAATCTGTCAAGTAAACTGTGAATATGAGATGTTATACATATATACTATGCTAATGCCGCCTTGGCCTCCAGAAACCTAAATATTCGTGTGTTAACTTTTATAATTCAAATTCTTTAGCTCTAATTGTGCATATCTGTTTCCAATAAATAGTGTAAAAGCCAAGTGAAGAGTGTAAAATGGATGAAAAATGTATCACTTGTGAAGTTGATATGAAAAAACAGACAAAAAATGTATTGTTGTATATATATTGAACTGTTTGTAATAGTAAATAGTTTTGTTCTAACTAATGCGATAACAAATCAAACCATTAACCGATAAATAGCTTTAATGAGTAACTTGATTTTGTTCGGCACTTGATCGGTTGTCTTATTGTCATCGCGAACATTTTCCAAAAGCTACAAGTAAGTTATAGGGTCACACATTCTTGTGTGGTAACACTAGGGAAGTTGTTTGCACGTTGACAAGGCCATGACAATAAGGATGCCCATTACAAAATTATCTAGTGTATAAATTTTTTTCAAAGTCAAGATAATGTAGACAGTAGAATAATAAAAAGCAATAGATGACGTCATGCTAGTTGTAGGTGCATTGACCATCATGTAATGGACAAGATTAAAACAAATGAAACTCACAGCGTAATAAGAATTATTTTTGAAAAAAATCATATGAGAATTCAAGCTATTGGCTGCCACGCGATTAACCTTTTGTCCTGAGTTATTGGTTATTGTATTCAAGTTATTTGCTTCGCAATGTTATTGGCTACCTTTAATTTTGTTATTTCTGTGATTGTCTTCCTAATTCATGTTTGTAGCATATTCAGAAATCCTTTAAGCTAGTTAGGTAATTGTCTACCTAATTCACAAAATATGATTTACCATATTTGTTTTCAAATTTCAAGCATATATAAATGGACATAGTTTTAATCTACCAATTTAGGAATTAAATGATATCACTTAAAAATGACAAAAAGATAAACTTACAACTCAAAATGATGACAAATACGTCAAGTTATGTAAAATTAGGACTAAAACATAACTCACAAATTTTGATATCATGAAAACCTATGCTACATGCGCAATTTTGATTTAAATTATCACTTTTTTATTTAAGAACAACTTTTTTTCGATCAGTTTCTTGACAAGTAAACAGAGCCCAATAAGAATAAAGAATAAGAAAAGAAAGTAACGTAAATTTAAATTTTGTTAACAAGAGGAAGTAATTTTGCACAAATATTCAATTGGAGAATTTTTTTTACTTATGCCATTTTCCTCCAAAACGCTGCATTTCCAGTCACAACATCTGTACTGTGCCTCTTGGTCCCACTTGGAAAAAATTATTTCCCATAATTTCCAAGAATGGTTGTCTAAAGTAAAAATAATTCAAAAATCGGTCCAATTCTTATTTTCAATAATTTTCAGTAATCGCTCGAATAAATTATTTCCAATAATATCCTAAAATTTCTTGAAATTATTAGTTTTGAAATTATTATAATTATCACTATTCTTATTTCCAATAATTTTCAAATCGGACTAATTTTTACTCTTTGAAAATTATTGGACCAATTTTACCTTCATACTACCACTCTTTGCTTTTACTTCCAGAATTATTGAAATTTCTAAAGAATAAAAATCGGTCCAATTTGAAAATTATTGAAAATAAAAATTGAACCAATTTTTATGTATTCATCATTTTTAGTGAATATTTTTTAGTTTTTAAATATTATTTTATACTTTTTAAATTATTTACATAGAGATGGATTAATAATTTATAAAAATTTAAGACAAAATATCAAAGTCATAAAAAAAAATTAGATTATCAAGTATCTACCATTTTTAGAGAGAGTAAGTGAGTGACTTTGTTTTGGTGGTTTAGGTCCCATCTAATTAGGCCTCTGCGGAAAAATAGAAGGAAGGATACCCATCTCTCTCTCTTGCTTCCACCCTCTCTCGTCTTTGCCAGATTTCTTAGCGGGTCCGATACCTTTTTAAGCCGATCTGTACCCTATCTATACCTGAGGTATGTACCCATAGCATAATTGGGACGAAAGGGATGAACATCAAAGGAATGAAAGGGATGAACAGTAAAGAGATTGCCTCTCTTTATTATATGCAATGAAAGGATATGAGTAGGAAAAATAACTTAATCAGTATATGACAATCCATAATGCTAATAAAAAATTGGCATGGACCATGATATAGATTGCACAAAGAAACTGATTAATGCATATTACGTTGGTTTTCACAAAACCACCCCAAATAAATAAGAGGGAAGTTGTTCATTTTTTCTGTATTAATTATATTTTGTTTAGATGGATGTAATATTTGATATATTGTTATAACTTTTCGTATAGGTGATGAACGCATTGACACTTTCAAAATAAACATCTCAAACCATGAAGTCAAATCATATTAGGTCTTAATATAGCCATTAAATACACAAACCTCACTAAAAAGTACCCCAAAAAATTGTCCAGTCATCCAAATTTGAATTTTACGTATTATATGATTTTTTAATTTTGTGTTGATAACATTATTGAGTTTGAAAGGGTACATGAATTGGACCGTTCTTACAGCATAGTGCTTAAATTTCAACAGCGACTGGACCAAAGAGGGCATCATAGGGAGTTCGGCATATTAATCCAGGGGCTTGTCTTTAATTACCAGTTGGTAAAATGCTACAGAAAAAGAGATGGAGATAGTTAGTTACCTTGGGATTTTGGAATCTGATGGTGGAGAGTTTGCTGTGGAGAAAATTGAAAAATGGGACTTTGTTTGATAGTGTTGGGAAAATAATTGAGGGTTTGAGTTTCAGTTGGTGGAGGGAATAGTGGAGGGTGCAGAATTCTTTTTTTTTTTTTTTTTTACCCTTATAGTCATTGGGTATTTAAAAGATTTTAAAAGGAATTAAGAAATTATAGGAGTATCTTGGGAAATCGAAGAGTAGACAATAACATAATAAGGGAAAACCACAATGGTGCTCTCCCGACTCCAATTACATATTAAAATAGATGATGAGTAAAATCCCTTATAAACTCTCCTCATCAAAAGACATAATTTTGTCATTCATATGCCATCAAAATAAAAATAAAA
Source organism: Arbutus unedo (assembly GCA_014822125.1). NCBI lineage: Eukaryota > Viridiplantae > Streptophyta > Magnoliopsida > Ericales > Ericaceae > Arbutus > Arbutus unedo. The sequence goes on along the minus strand of JABCMJ010022231.1, from coordinate 1,792 downwards.
AAACTGATTTCTTGTCATCAAAAGGTTCTTAAAACCCTGAATAAAATCTGATTTTATTTTATTAAAAACTCTAAGATTTTTTTTGGTATTGAAGAAGAAGATAAAGAAATATTCCAATGCAACGCGTTTCATCATAAGCCTTAACATATTTCACGATCTGATCCATCCATTATACAATTGACCTCATATCTTCATTATAAAAGAAATAAATACATAAATGACTATATTACAATTAAACATAAACTAATAGTTTTAAAATAATTAAATTTTATTTTCAAAACTTTTGGGTCATTACAAAACAAGATTGATTTTTATAGATCCAAGAAAAGAGCTTCGAGTTGTATAAACTTTTGAGTTGAATTCATAGATGGAGACATGAACACCTTTTGTGGTGGATATCAATGACATGCTTGAATGAGATTTTTTTATTTATGTGTGATCCTCTAGTATTCTAAATTTATTCACCAAAAAATATCTAAAAATCTTGAAATTTTCAACGGTTAAAACTAAGTACAATAATCCGAGGTTAGATCTCTAACATCTCGATATTTGATAACGTTAATCAAATCTTTTTAAAATCATTTTAAATAAGACAAACATCTTAAAGTAAACGGCCTTATTTACTAAAAAAATGAATTGTAGCAGAATTATATTTGAAATGACATAAGTGTCCTTACGGGTTTATATAGAGGATGGAATTATGAAATTCAAAACTTTTAAAGTTACGACAATCAGGTTCTGTTGAGCTCTCCATCTTCATAGCCTGGCCATTCGGCCTTCTCGGGTCTCATCTTTGTCGGCTATTTACATCTGACATGAAACGCAGGAGCAGAGAAGTTACTTCATGAGTAATGAAATTCAGCAAAAAAATATACCTGAAAATTAAACCCGAAGGTAATCAATCATGCGATAGGATATACATATATAATTAATTGAACAACATTAATTACAGATGTCAAAATATTATAGTGCAGTAAAATAACATTAATTTAGATAACATATGAATTTTCCTCTTTTAAACGGGCTGATACCTTGTGGGACTCTAGCGCACATGGAACGCGGCACTACTGCTGGTGAGACTCTGACCCCGAATATCCATGTCGGGTACAGTTTAACGCATCAAGACTGTCCAGCACATCGATTACAGTTTGACGTATCTAAACCGTCCAGCCATAGCTTGCTCGGGCAACCTAAGCAAGCTCACTGTGCAAACAAAAAGTTGAAAATTTTCAAAGGTCACTCAAGTGACCTCAGGTTGATCGAGTGGTCTATCAAATTTTTTTTTTTAAAATGTAATGTTTTTTAAAATTAAAAGACGTCGCTCGAGTGAGATACTAAAAGACAAATTCTGTCTTCTCTGTATTGTTTTGAGAAAATAGAATAGAGTTTGAAAATGGTCAGGTCACTCGAGTGAACTGTCATCTTTCAAGTTCTGTAAAACTACATTTTATGATTTTCCAAACACGATCATAATAGAAATTCATGATTAAAGTACCAAAAAACATACAATAACAACGAACTAAAATACCTAAGGATTGGAGGTATAAATCCCCATGGAATAAGTGAAGAATTAAAGGTAAAACGATAAAAATTCGGTTGAGCGAAGCTCCCACACTCGTCAATGAATACCCTTTCTCACAACCCGCTGGCAATGATTCCACGTTTTTCAGTTTTCTTTTGTTGTGTTGGCACTAATACAGAAATTTGGGACCACACTCAAGACGGGAAGAAATTTGGAACCACAAGTTTAATGTCTTCTCATATTTCATATGTGTGTGTGTATATATATATA
>JABCMJ010022227.1:0-14339 GCA_014822125.1 Arbutus unedo | reverse complement strand
GGGGGGGGGGGGGATGAGAAGGTGCAAAATTAGGTAGGATGGTCTTGTCAACCTCCTTATCTTAAGATAGTGATAGACTTCACTTGTTCAATATTAGAATTTCCTGCGGGTGACACATTCACGTAATGTTGTCCTTGGAGATTTGCTTATGGTTGGGCAGGAAGCCTGCCCTTCACTTAGTGCAAAACCCCCAAGGATGCAATTATAGTAGTTAATTGGGCACGAATGTCTAGAATGCCATGTGTGAGCTTTGCGTTTATAGTAGTTTATGCTTGCATGAAATTTTGTAACGTCTACTCGAGATTCTGCTTGGGAGGTGGATGATAAACATTATGACCCACAAAAGATCCCTGAGGAGCATATGGTTGCTGATTGTTGGGCGAGTACCATGGTGGTGCTTTCCCTTGGCTTTGGAATCTGGATGGGCCTAAAGATGGTCCAATGATGAAGTTTGGATGGTTCCTCCATCCTGGTTTGCTGGTGTTGGAATAAGGAGAATTGTTAAACTGCTGCCCTAGATTAAGGGCATGAGCATCAGTAGCTCAGTGCCATGTAATACCTCTTTAAAAGTAGGTATGGTGGGGCACTCTTGAGTAGGATGCCCCGTAGTCTAGCAAATCATGCACACCTCCTCAGATTTTTACGACAGAAGTGACCTTGCTGACGTTATTTATATCAAGTTTATCCATTTCTCGAGCAAGCAGGTCAAGCTTTTTATTTAGGTCATCATCCTCTCTCTGCACATATTTAGCGGGACCAACCTAGGCTGAAGAGGGTTGTTTATACGAACGGTTATGGGGAGTGTTGTAATCCCACAAATGATTTCTTTCTTTTAGGCCATCCAAGTATTCAAAATGTCTGACAATTGTTTGTTTAGAAATTCAGCGTTGCACTTCATGTTTATGAACTCGCAATTGTAGGCATAAATACTTTCATAGAAAAACCAACAAGTTGCTAGTCCTCATACCCATGATGTGGTATGGCATACAAATCTCCTCATACCTCTCACAACATTCACAAAATGTTTCGTTGTTTCTTTTAAAAAAAATTTGAATCTGCTTATTCAAAGCCAATTATTTTTGTCTTTTGCATTTTTTTTTTGGCCTCAATATTTTGTAGATTATTAGTTTGTCTTAATCAAAGAAATCTAAAAATTATAAAATCATGTCTAAAAGTTAAAAAAAATGTCACGAAAGCTGACAAATAAGCTCAAAAAATACTATTTTTTAATTATTTTTGTCTTTTCTGAATTTTTTTCAAATTTGGTTAATTATTTATAATTTTTCTAAAAGCTCTCGTCAAGATGAACTAATAATGCATAAAAAGTTGACGAAAGACAAAAAATTGCAAAACTAATTTACATAAGGACAAAAAAAAATTGAATAATCTACTCAGGCCAAATGAAGCAGCTTGCGTCGCAGTCCAATCTGGCACCGAATGAGGTTTTAAAGTGAAAAATCAATTTTTGGATTTATCTTTTAGTAAGAAAGAAAAAAGCCTCATCCAAGCCATCTCGATTTGTCCTGTTGTATTAGTAAAGGTACTAACCACCTCTTCGAAGTCACAGACATGGTGGTAAGTGTTTTTTGGATCCATTCCATGGAAAGTGAGTAATATGTTAAACATATTAGGTTTACCATGGAAAATATTCACATCCGAAAGACCTTCTAGAATTGGAAAACAAGATGTTGTGGTTGTACTTGAACATCATTGGCCCCATCGTTGGCAACCATCGCATTGTTAAGGAGGTTTTCAGTTCTAATGAGACAATTAGTGTGATCACGAATGTAAACACTCATACACAAAAATCTCTCCCCCCAACAAAGATATAAGGAAAAAATTAAAAATAATTACAACTTCATATACCTTGCCTTAATTGCTTCCCGGCAACGACACCAAAAATATGATCAATCAAAAAAAGAGATGTCGTTGACGTGCTGTTCAAACCAATATTTATAAAATTGAGTCTCACCTCAAGAGTGTACAAAATCAGTAAAGTGGTAGGTCAGAGTATCGATACATGAGGAACAAGAAGGAAGGAGATTACGAGAGCTTGTAGCTACAGCATTTTGAACGCTAACCTTGATTTTTGGAAAGATTTTAATGTCTACAATTGTAAAGAACTCAAGAATTAATTGAATAAAGAAAGTTGGCTCCTTCGCTTCACTAGAATGCATTCTTCTCCACGTTTAGGTGGTGGCTCGATCCGTATGGATCTACTCATGGCATATCATGTGGAGTCCACGCAAAAATGTCAATGTTCTTTTTGAGAAACTGTATCATTTATGCACGCTCCTCCTTGGTCATGGTAGCTTCAATCAAAAAGTACAACATGACATCATTCGGGACGAGTTTGATCTCGAGAAGTTCATCGACTGTCTTGTGTTCAGGTAGTCCCCCACATCTTCTAAAATAGGTTGATCACAAACCTCAATCGTGTGGATCTGCTTTCCTTTTTCCTCCCTCCTAAGAAGCATAAGTATGCATTCCATGGCAGCAATCTGGTTAGCCTGAATGGTTTGTATTCCCTTTGGGGTGAAAAATTTGATTTTTTATTGGCATGTCGATGGGATAGCTTCAATTTGAGAGATCCATCCCCTCCCCCTAATTACGTTGCACATCGAAGGAACGACTAGTACCAAGAGTTTGCAGTTCATTGTGATGCTTCCCATCTTAACGTGCAGGGTTATCTCACCTAATGGCTTCTCTTGGCTGCAGTTAAAATCATATAGGGGCATGTTGGAAGATTTTAATTTTGTGGACTTGAGTCCGATTTTTTCAAAAGTGTGATAGAACATGATGTCTGCTAAACTTCCCATGTTGACTAGCACCCATTGTACCTCATACCCATTTATCTGTAGATTTAGCACTAAGGGGTTGTCATGGGGGTAATCAACCCCTTCTATGTCTTTGTCACCAAATGAGATGTTGCTTCATGCACACGTCCCTTCTACACAGCCTATTTCGGCAATCTGGTTGGCCTTTTTTTTTGTCTACTTGATGTTCATTTGTCTTCTCAGTTCTGCCAATCTACCCAGTTCTAGGTCCATTGTTATATCATCACCATCCTGAGACTTTTTGAATTTGATCCGTTAGCTCTACCAATTCCTTGCCTGCGATCTTCCCTCTGATTCTTCTAAGAAATGCCTTAGGTGGCCACGTTGAATTAGTTTATCGAGCCATCTCTTTAGCGAGTAGCAGCTTTATATGTTATGCTCATAGTCTTTGTGGAAGTTGCAATGTAGTTTCGAGTCTCTGTTGCTTGGATCTCCTCCCATAGGCTGAGAGGCACGAAAGTAGGCTTCCTTCTCGATTGCTCGAAGGATTTTGGACTACGACTAGTTGAACTTAGATTTGTATTCTGTCATGCGATTTCAACTTCCATCGTAGTCTATTCTCCCTTTCCTAAACTCGTTGGCTTCAGAGAGTCGCTCCTTCCTGTCGTGGTTACCATCACGATTCTTCCCATCACTTTTTTTCCTTTTCCTATCTCATCGTACTTCTTTTTTCAGTTGCTCCTCGATTGAGAGTTCCTCATCGACGCTTGCAAACTTATCAAACATCTGTATAAGTGACTGCAAATCCCTTGGCTTCTTTTTAGTGAGCTCTCGATGCAGTTCATATTTGACTGGTAGCCCCATTTTGAACGTGCCTGCCGCAAATGCTTCTATGTTTGACCTCACTATAGAAGTTCCAATATCGCTACGTGTAAGCCTGTAGGGTTTTGTCTATGGCCAGCTTCATGATGACCAATTCCTGCATCATTTTGGGAGTCTTCTTGCTAGAGAAGAATCATGCGATAATGTTGGGACCAAGCTTGTAGAAGAATCGAAGGGCCAGTTGCCTGAGACTTGATAAGAATATCCTACACAGTAATGCGTCATCATGGTTGTAGAGGATCATGGCTTGTGAGTAATGCCGGAGGTGGTCGTGAGGATCGATTGCCCCGTCGAATAGCATGAAGGTTGGTATTTTGAATTTAGCAGAGAACATCACATCCATGATATTTTGAACGATAGAGTTATCGCAGTCTTCTTCTTCCAACTCAGTAGAAATTTTTGACTTGTTTCGTTTACTCAACCTTTCACGCCGCTCCCTAGATTTAGAGCTTTCCGTGTCGTCGATGTCCTCAAAGGAAACTCTTCATTTTCGAGCGCTTCTTTCTTGCTTGTCCTTACATTCTTCGATGTCTAGATTGTTGCATTCATCTTGCTTTCCCTACGATTAGGGGGCACATCTTGTTCATCCAATTTCATTTTGAGGCGTTGAAGCTCCCTGTCCTATTTGTTTTGTCGTGCTATCAGTACCTTGGTCTACTGGTGCCTGTTTGTCTCCCCATTCGAGTCCTCACCCCTTTCACGTTCTTCCTCACCTTGTACTTCTGCGTGGTCGAATGGGTTGAGATCCGAGGTTCATTTCCTGCCATAATTATTTTCGCTTCCCTTATTCAAAATAATTCTCTCACAGTGTTCGCCAATTGTGGGGATTGATATTTGGGACTTCTCCACGAGTCTTGTTTGAACTTGGGAGGAGTTAAGTATGGCCATTTTGACTTGATCTATTGATTTAATTTGCACAAGGAAACACCTGCCAAAGACACATTGGCCTCATGCGAAAATGCCCTCCAATGGTTCAATGAGAACTCAATTCACCAACAAAATCTCTCTTATCAAATGAAAGTAAAAATGTTCTTCTCTAACCTCTCTCTCCACCCTTTCATCCCTTTTTATGGGCACATTTCTCCCTTATTTATAGGACTTTTGATTGAGCAAATTTGAGTCGTGCCATCGCATGTTCTTTGTTGTGTTAAGCTCAGCTCGATTTAAAAAGATGAGAAAAAGTCAGTTTGACTCGAGCGGCCCTTTATTCACAACAACTCTGTAAGTGTTATTTTATATGGCCCATATCTCATGGCCCCCATAGTCGATTCCACAATGAAGAACGTGGTATCAATTTTAATCTCTCCCACTTCTAATAAGATAGAGAGGATATCCTTAGCATGATGGTTTTCTCCTATGAACCCTACGATATTCATGATAGTGGGAATCAATTTTACATTCTCTTTTTATAACTTCTTCAAAGTTTTGCAAGGAAGGATATTAATAGCAACTCCATTATCTGGTAACACCTTGTACAATAGAATGCCATAAGAAGATGCTTGCAAACAGAGGGGTTTCAAATTTTTCCTCATAGCTTTAGTTAGGGCTTTAAGCAGATAGAACATACTCATGTGATAAAAGTCCATAATCAAAGGGCTCTATACTTTTGAATCCATAGTATAAGTAAAACTGGCTTCAACGGAGTCTAGCACTACTTCGATATTGTGAGCCACAATTAAGACCTCATCACTGTGGTCAATCTAGACTTCCACTTATTTAGTTTTATCACATGTCGTAGAGACAAGGTCACCTCCGTCTTCTGAAGTTGAGTTCTTAAAAGGGCATTGGCCTTTCGAAAGCCAATCTTCCTGTCTTTCAAGAGGAGAGACACACACGTTATTGATCGACACTTCTAATAAAGTCCTGAATGAAATAGTGCTTATCTGGTTTGCTGGTTTAGGATCTCTCTTATCTTCTTTCTTTTCCAGCCCTAAGGAGACTTCTTGGGTGGATACTTCCATGGGTATAGGTTTGTCATCCTGTCCTCCATGCTCAACAATCCTAGCTTTGAGTAGGCCTGATTAATAACTAACCAAAGAATCTAAAGACAGATGAGTATCATCCCCTGGCCTATCGTTATTGAGCAAGGATGATCCCAAGGCCCTTAAATTTTTGTTTTCCTTTTGGTGAAGTTTCCATCGTACTTCTTCGATGGGATCTTCCTTCTAATGTCATGAGAACCTTGGATTTGGCATAGATGTTATCTACACAGGATCTATTGGAAAGGCTTCCTCTTGATAAAACAAAGTATACCTCCTTTGGAGTCTTTGCTTTTGTGTTTGAGACAGCAAAATGGCCATCTAAGTTATCTTTGTTTTTTGATTTTGAAGCAATACCCAACTAGTTTGGAGCTAATTAAGGGTATTTCACTATTTTAGCTCCCACCTTAGATAACTCTTTGTATCACTGGAACAATTCTTGTTTGATATGCTTGAGAAACCAATCTAGTACTGATTTCACAAGAATAAATTCCTTTGGGCTATCTTCCTTATCTTTGCCTAAGTCAACCCGCTTCGACGGTAGGAAATCCCTCCTTAGGGCTAGTGGCAATAGACTCATAGGTACGTTTATGCTCTCAGATACCATTGACTTCGAGATTCCTTCTTGATAGGACTTACCCTTCATTCTGAGGGTTTGCTTTTTAAAGGATTTGCCTTTCCTCAATCTGTTCGGAAAAGTATTTTCTCCTCATCTATCGAGGTATTTGAATAATAAATAGTTTGCTTTGAATCCTCTACAAAAGCAGTCCAAAATAAGGCTGCAAGCATTGGGGGAAAAGCCTCTCTAGCGTTTAACTCCCCTGTTGGGACCCTAGTGGCAACATGAGCATATGAGTTGGTCTTCACTGCCACACTCCTAGGCCTACTCTGATTAGGCTATCTCTTTTTGAGGTTGGGTGTGTTCATGCTGACTTTAAACTCTCTCCCTTGGAAATCCTTATGCACTTGTTTATGTAAAGAAACTAGCATATTTGCATTAATAGAGACCTCTTCGATCTTTGGAAATGGATTCATGTTTATTCCCATAGGACGTTCTGAAAGTTTCACCCTTTCATTTCAGATTTGTTTCTACATCTTATCATGAAACACATTGCAGTTATTATTTAAATGAGACCACGAATCGTGCCATTTATAATGTATTTTCCCTTTTTTTCTTCTAAAGTATGGAGTTCAAGACTAGGAGAAAGTCTAATAACTCTTTTAAATAGCAAGAAATCAAAAGTTTCATCGGCTTTAGATATGACAAAGGGATATATTTTCTTGATTTTCTTCTTCTTATATAATTGGTTGATCATAGTATCTTTCATCATTAAGGCCTCACAAACACAATGGTCTTGGCCTATGATTTTAGCGGCGTCAATTTCATAATTTGGATCTTTATAATATGAATAATATGACGAGTTATTTTCATTCAACTCCTCTTTGAGTAAGGACTCATAGCAGGGAACTTTGTAGGTTAAGTACACTAAATCTCTGATCTCTGTGGAGTCAAACTTTTTTCAAAGCTCTCTATTCAAACCATCTTGGGCTAATTGAATGAATTCTATCTTAGTGAGTTTTAATCTACACCTATTTCTAGCTTGCTTAAACCTACTAATAAATTGAGGAACTTTCTCATTAGGTCTTTGCCTAAATCTTTCTAAATCATTCATAGACACTTTTTGCGTACAAAAGGCTTTCTCCATTTGTTGCCAACTTGTGATGGTGCCAGACCATAGACTGGTGTACCATGTGAAGGTTGTCCCTAATAGCGTGTTTCGAAAAGGTCTAAAATTTATAAAACCACTATTAATCAATTGTTCACATTGTGCTGTTAATCTGGCCACATGTTCTGAAATTGTCGTTCATCCCCAAAAAATAGGATAAAATCAGGGATTTTAAATCCTTTGGAGAATTCATACTAACGGTCTATCCATGGATATATATGGTTTTCCATAAAGTAGGGTTTGGAACCCCTCGGGCTAATGGACCACAATCTTGTATGAGATAATACTTGGTATCAAAATTGGGGGTCTCACCTTAAAGGGGCATTAACATGGTTTTTCTTATTAGCTGCAGCCATGGGTGCTATTGTAGGAGCAGGCATAAAGGGAGGTATATGGACTGCCATTGGCAGTGGTTCCTAAAATTTGGGGCTCCAATCACACCTTGAAAAGGCTGGTATGGTGCTGGAGGTGGGACCCCAAAATATGCTTGTAGGGTTGGTATGGTTGGTACTACAGGTTAAATACTAGGTAATACTTCAGTAAACATCTCATACCCTATCTAAACCCTTCCTGCTTAGAGATTTGACCTAATGTCTTCTTCCAATCCCCTGATTGTTAATTCAAAGAGGGGGTTTTGAGAAGTTCTACTCCAACCCACTCCTTGGGTCTTAAGTAGATCATTAACATTTGGAGAAGCCATCCAAACATAATGGATTCTATTGTCCTCACTAGTAGGCATTCCACAATGGTTCGAGGTCTAATAAGCTCGTACGAAGACCAAGGGGTGGACCAAAGAGTTCCTCTAGATATAGGTGTTGCTTGCCCCATATTTGGCCAGTCTCTTCGTGAATCAGTCTCATCCCTAGGATCTCCCTCAAAGAATCCAAGTTGGGAGGGTACGATCCCTCGATGACCTTGGATCTCATCCGTTTGAGTTTTGTAGAATGACCCACTAGAAGCAATTTGTTTCATGGTTGGTACTCATTCTTTCATATGTCGCAACAAAGCGTGTTGATATGTGAAAATCTATTTTAGTGAGTTCAAAAGTTAGTGATTTATTGTAGGGATCCAATAGTGGATCACTAAGCATAGTATCACTCACAGATGTGGTTTGACCAATAGTATTGGTCTAGCCACCTTTCATATTATGACCTCATAAGTCATAGTGAACTCTCGTAAGATGCCCATGCCCCACTGTTTAGGCTTGGCCAGTATTTTCATTTTGACCATTGTGTTGGTCTCTGTCTATGAGGTCATTGGAGGGATCATCCACTAGACTTACCTCAATATTTCCTTTAACCTCGACATCAGAGTGAAGTGTAGTTCATTGGATTCTAGATTTCACCATATGCAACACTTAAGTCCCAATGGGCATGCCAAAAAATATATTGGCTCAAATATTATCAAAGGCTAGATTTGCACTTGAGCGTGCTTGAAAAAGCTTGTAATTATTATATTTAGAAAAAATTTAAATGTGATAGTTAAAACTAAAAACTATCATACCTTTGTATTATCTGTTCTCTTACATCAATTAATAGATTTTTTCTCAAGTGTCGACACGCGGAGGCTCAAAACTAGAAACAAAAGATGAACAATCACAATGAATGTGAAATGAAAAAGCTTTGAACAATAAATCTTAAAACAAATTTACATTGAAGGGTTATAAGGGATCAATCTACTTCGAACTAATCTCTAACTGAAATACTCGTACTGTTATAGACTACGGCTGAAGCTAAGTATAGCTATGGATACAACTATTGCTACTACTATGACTATGCTAAGTTCAAGAAATGAAATGAAAGACAAGTATCAAAAATAAGCAAGTGTTCTATGAGGATTGTCCTCATTTTCCTCTTAATTATTTTTCCTGTCGATACAACACCCAAGTGCTTGGCGCCTTCTTTCCCATTTGGATTTGCCGCTTCAATTGTTTGATCTTATTCTCCTTCAATGCAGGATCAGACCATGATCTTCGCACTTGGCCATGCTCTCCTTCCTTTCCTGCATCCATAACTCACGTCTCCTCACATTCGTCTTCTTCATATGTGGGAATGCATGGAAGTTGGATAACCATCTATGCACATGGAATGCTGTCGCTTCGCATTGTATACACGTCAATTTTTTAGCTACCCTATAAGCTCAAACGACACCGCTTGGACTCCTCATGTTCTTTAATCAGGTGTGTGCAACTCCATTGTGTAAGGCCTCATGTCACAATCATATTGGCAGACACATTAGGGAGTCAACAACCGGTAGGTTCCATTTTGCAATGTAAGAAATTTCTTGTCAAGGAGTTTCTAGCTTTCACATTTTTGAAATATGAGTTTGTTTTGAAAAGGATGCACATGAAAAGTTAATACCATCTTTGCACAATCATGAGGGTTGAAGCCAATAATCATGTGAAAAGAGCAAATATTATACACATTGTGTCCTCTACATAAGCCTAGTTATCTCACTGTTGTTTCTAATCCTTTTATCTTAACTCTCTCTCACCTCAAACATACTAGGATACTCGCCTCGTATCCCTAATGGTCCATCTCATGGGGTGTTGGCTATCGTGGTGGTAGATCGTCAATGCCGCAAACCACTTCTTCTTTTTCTGACTCCTGGTCGTCCTTGAGATCCTCCTCCTTTGGAGCCTCATCTTTTGGTTCCATAATAATTTGTCGGGGTTCCGCATAGAGATTGCGGAGGGCATCTAGCTCTTGCTCTAGCTCAAAATTTGACATCTAACCATAAATATAAATACAGTACACTTACGTATATCTTATATTAATAAATACAAACGTCTAACTACACGAACAAACTCTAAAAAATTATGATCTACTCATTCTACTCAAGGTTGCAAGGGTGTCTAATCCTATGCTCAGATACCACTTCTAATGCCCTGATTTTCACCAACATTAAGAAAACTCTTTTAAAATGATTTGTTAAATAAAATAAACATTTAAAAGTAATAAATCCATTTATTGAAAAGATATTATTGGTTGCGAAATAATTTATTAAGCTCAAAGGAATTTACTAAAATGTCCAATCGGGTTTTACATGTGGTGTGCTAGTTTAAAATATCTGATGCAGAGCTTCTAAGGGGAATAAATCCAGGTATTGGTGCAGTTCATCCTATCATAGCCTGAGTCCTCCTGCTCGAGCTATAGCTCTGACTGCAATTCCGACAGCTCTTCTACATCTGGCATGAAATGCCAGAGACGACAAAATTGCTCTATGAATTGCGACACTTTGTGGAAAATATTACCCAAATACACAAACCCCATGATATGCATAACAGATTATTAAAATAGAGTAAATAAATAGTAGTAGCAACACATAAGTTTATTATGAATCTTCGATTGTATTCCTAAGATTCTTCTCATTGAGAAGCCAAACTTACCCATGAATTCTAGCGTAAGGGTCTTAATTAGGATTGACTAGTCCTTACCTACAACAGGTGCTTCATGATCTTAGTCTTAAGTTCTGTACTTGATGAAGTCACTGTTGACCTTGCAAGGCTAGGACCTTCTACCATCTGCTCAAGTTAATCCCAACCTCACCTTACCTAGACTTAAAGGAATGTGGCATATCAGGTCTTAACCAGTGCATCTTATTGCCCCAAGTTCAAGTTCAACACAGTATATCTTAAGTGTCTCACATCCAGTTTAAGACTGCAAAGAACCCTTACCATCACTCCTCTGGGATCCGAAGCTGCCTTCATAGACATGTCTAAAGTCACCCTCAACCATTCTAGCTTCTCCTAGTCAGGACTCTTCAATATACTAATAACCGTTATGGTGCATCAGGTCCACCAACTCATCTTAATGCCTCACATCCACGTTCAAGACCATCCGGCACACTGATCGACACCCATACAAAACTTGCTACCGTTACAGTTGATCCTGAGATTATTCAAACCATTACATCATTTCCATGTTCCATTTACCTTAGTTGTCTTTAATAGTGATCATAATTATAATGAATACGTGACCATCCTTCCACCACCTTGGTCTGAGCATCATTCGCACCAACCTGACATCCTTAGCGTAGGATTGAAGGTTGTTCCCCAAGTTTATCATAACAACAGTTACCATAACGGCTTATAAATTGAATAACTATCATAATCGCACATTCTCAATAACAACATATGACAATAGCCTAACGGCATAACAATATGGTTTCAACATAATGATGTCATAAAATTAATGAATAAAGGTTGATATTAGTAATCCTGCTCTCACAAAATTACACGGGAATTTATGGACACAATAACGAGAGTATGTATATGCATGTGCCAAATGGGTGGGGCGTTTAGTTTTACATTTAAAGCGGATCAACATAACACAAAAACTGACCAGAGCATCAAAACCCCAACCAATCGGTCAGCTGGCTGCTGGTCCAATCAACTAGCTCTGTGACTGGTTATGGTTGTGTTCTTGTGTTTCTCAAATAGCAGCAAAATTAGGCTATAATTCATGCAATCCAAGATAGAAGGTACAAGTTTCTACCTTGTAGTGTGTTTCTTGTGGTGTTTGGTGGTGATTCGGCAGAGGTACGGCCTCACTTCTCACAACAATTCTTCTTCCTCTTCTCCTCTCTCTCTCTCTCTCTCTCTCTCTCTCTCTCTCTCTAAGTTCTTTACAAGTTTGGACGCGAAAAGAAATCGTGTTTGGCTGGTTTGTATAGGTCATGGTGAATGAGACCCCATCTAATGCCTTGGGAGTCCCAAAAGATGTCCTTTGAACTTGGCAAGTCTGGGGGTTGTGAACCTTAGAGTTTCAAGGTTTCAAATTAAGGTTCAAAGTTTCCAAATAAACTTACATCCAAACTTACTGATACGGATAGGATTGTAGGAAGGGTTTCAGTCTACATGGGTCACACATGCACTTACGAATCCCCGTTGTTCGTTCAGTGTTCTAATTAACATGAACAAATAAAATAAATGCCGATAAAATGTCATTTAGTTAAATGAAAATCATATTTTTATTAATCAGAAATTTCTGGGTTTATGCCAGAAAATTATGAAAAATGGCATAAATGATTTTAAAATTAATTTATTAAAATTTTTAAATTCTAGGTTTTTATAAATGTGATCACAAACAACTGCCATAGGACAAATTTTGCTACGACTGATATAGGGAGAGTGAGAGACGAGGGGCAAGGTACAAGTCATGACTATAATGGGTAGTTGACGAGTGAGAGAAATGGGAGATATATAGACGAACTATGATTATCATAGATGGTTGAGAGAGAGAGAGAGAGAGAGAGAGAGAGAGAGAGAGAGAGAGACAAGTCAAGCCTATAATGAGTGCTCGGAGAGGGAGAGGGAGAGGGAGAGAGTGTGTTGGGATTTTATAAGTTTCAAAATTTAATTAGAGAAGTTTCTTAAAAAAGTCTCTTTTTACAAAATGTTGTTTACACTAAAAGTTGTGACTTTTTAATTTGAGAGGTTTCTTTTAAAAGTCATGTCTTTTATAAAGGGCATTTAAACCAAAAGTTATGACTTTTGAGAATAGTCACTATTATGATTATAAATACCCATAAATGTTAAGGGTGATTAATGGATTGATCTTTTCATTTGTTTTCCTACTCTTTATATATTCTGCCTCTCCTTATTATTTTTATATGTTCTACGGACCACTTCGATAATAGATGGGTTCAATAACCTCTTTGTAGACGCAAACATTGAGAGGTCCGGTTTTGTAATTTTAGGTTGTATCTTGGAGTTGTTCATTGTTCGTCAAAATCGGCACGTGGGGAGACAATAACAGTTTTAGGACCGCAACTACATGCCTCTCATAATCACAGGGCCAATTTTCTGCTTATTTTCTTATTTACGCATATGCTTATACAATAACTTGAGTTTTCTTGATTCGGTGATGGGTTAGTTTTGACATGACATAGTATATATGAACAATTTTTCTAACAGAGAGGCCCTGGCTGTAAAGACCAGGAAGATTTGTCATTTTAAATTAAATTGTCGGAATATGATACAACATTTGATAATGCATGACTTGGATAGTATGAGTTGGGACCCATGTGTGTGGAATATAATTTTGGCACTTGATCTTGGCATGTTGCATAATATAGGAGGAAAGTGTAATTTACCCATTTTGTGGTATAAAAGTCAGATTTTTACTTTACCAAATCACTTTCTCTCTCTTCCAATCTCTCCCGTACGTCTCCTTCTCTCCATGGAAACTCTCCCTCTTTTTCCCCTTTTGATTTTGAGAGAAATTGGAGGCCTTCCACTCCGAATTTCAAGAAACATAAAAGCTTCGAATCAAGTCTGGGATTGATAGTGCCCATGTACAATTGGAGGAGATCGATTTTTGGCTATGGAGTTTTTTGAAGCTTGATTTTGAGGTAGGATTCATGTTAAACTTTTGATTTAGGTTGTTTAATATGTTGTGTTGTTGTTCTTAGTTAAATTCTATGTTTCATTTTGAATGGAAAGTAGTTTTTGGGTTGTTTTCCGAAAAATTTTGGGGTATGTTTCACCAAGAACACCAAGAGCACCAAGAACACTATGAACACAAAAGAAAATCTAGAAATTTTAAATACGATTCTGTACTGTTCATGCTTTTTGAGACACGTCAAAGCTGAATTGGAAAAAGTGTATAACTACAAAGTTGTAGCTATCGGAATTCTCTTAAAGTTTCATATATAAAACGTCTCAATCGGAGTAAGGAGTAAGGAGTTGCGGTCAAAATTCAGTACGTCCTATTACCGGTAATAGGCATACAGTGTAAAATATTTTGGACAGTTTCTGGCAGTACATTCTATTATCGATAATAGCGCCTGTATTACTGGTAATACCGCCTATATTACCAGTAATTTTGTACTTATTTCTTAATGAATTCTTTTAGTAAATATTTGAGTTATTGACTTCTAAGGGTAATGTTTGCACATATCTTCGGTCATAAGTAGATGATGAATATGTGGTTTCGGGTTTCCGTTTGACGATTATGCGTATGTACATTACC
>JABCMJ010022224.1:0-16017 GCA_014822125.1 Arbutus unedo | reverse complement strand
AATGATACGATTCTCATTAACTTAACGAATATAAAGGGTACATAATACGATAATTACACATGGTCCTAAATGTAAAGATAATTACATCTAAAGGAAAAATAATTATACAAACTTTACAATCTAACACTTTTACCCAGATAAATAAACATTAGGACTCAAATCCAGAAAATGATTATGTGGAACTTTACCCGCCAATCCAATTTGGCACGACGGCCTCCAAAATCGATTTACCATCTTTTCCATTAACGTCACTACTTGTCTCTACACAATTCTACTACATAAAATGTTCATCCAACACTTTCCACTTCCTTATTCAGGTGACATTAGAACCAGTATCCCTAACGTACCTTCTAAGTTTTTCTCAGAAAACCACACTCATATGTCATGTTCAACTATTCGATAACAGACAACACGCCAATTATAACAAGTTCATTCTATAATTCAACAAGTAGCACGACGATTGTAACTAAATTATTCCACAAACATCAGGCAACAGGGTGGATGTACCCAAAACTTTCATTGATAACTAACAATTTAGGAATCCAACAACAATTTATATTACAACAATCAATATTTTAAATAATTCTAGATACATAATCAATAACAAACCATAGCGTAAACATCAAGACAAAGTTTCATGAGCATTCTTGTTCTCACGAGATCTCTTGGGAATCTGTGGACATAAACAAAGTGGGTGGGATGCCTGTGCATAGTGTACATGCATTTGGGTAAATTTTTTATCTGAAAATGGTGTCTGAATTATTCAAACAACGTTTTGAAAATTACGCATTTCTGTGCAGATTGCTTGAGTGGTTATAGCTCGTTATTAAGGTGAGAAAAGAAAAGAAAAAAATATAGTTTTCCTTAATGATGAGAAAAAAGAAAAGAATATAGTCTCTCACCATATCATTTGATTAGACAAAATGAGAGAGAGAGTGATTTATCTCATTTTCTTATGTATTTCGTTTGGTTAGTCTGCATAAGAGAAAAGAAAGGAAAATATCATACTTATTTTACCAAAATACTATTTGCAGTCACTGGTACCAAAAAAAAAAAAGGAAGGATAAAGTTAGCAAACATGAAAAATTGGCCTCCTCCAAGTTTCTTCTCTCACGAAATCTCACGAAAATTGGTAAGAATCAAAATGGAGATTTTGAGGTTCTCTATTCTCACCCTCCCTCACCTTCTCTCATCATTTTCCATCTCTTTGCCAATCCAAACATGGGATAGAGAGTTTCTTCTCTCAATTTCTTTTCTTTTCTCTTGAAGTCCATCAATCCAAAGGGGCTTTGGGTCGAGCTACAAAAAGCAGTGGAACACATGCAAAAAAAATATGTGCCTCTACGTCTTCTTATTTGGAGCCCAAAATCCTAAATTTAGCTTCCCTGTGATTTAAGGAGTATTTTAGGCATTATCTCACCCAGAAAGATCCTCAAGGATTTTGTCATGTCGTATGAAGTTAAATTGCTCTTCTTCTTTGAATTGAACATCCAATGTTGCATCTCTATTGAGGCCTTTATCATTATGAATATAACGGGTCGGTTCAAAAGATGAGTTGAAAATTAAGTTCTCATTCTGTGAGTAAACAATATTAGTTTAGGTCATCAAAGTCTTGTCAAACATCTCCCAATCAGAGAGTATCTATATCAGGCACCTAGTAAAGCAATAATTTCCCACCAAAATACAGAACTAGTATGCAGCCAAACAAATTTATGTGCTCTATGAAGCTGATCAAGGTCTATGTTGGAGTACATCTGCGAAATAAATCAATACATTGATCATACCTGGTAGTAGACAATGGTTTCCACAAACAAGTACCAATGCATCTGCTTGGCTGTGCTATTCATATTGGGAGCTTTGGCTTCTCAAACCACATCTGGCTCTCTCTAAGATGCAACTGTTTTGAGAGTCACGAGGAATGGATGGCTTGCCATTGACGTGTTTTACAAGGATACTGAAGAGGAGTAGAAATGATTCAAGATATTGACGAAAATGTGCAACATAAAGAATCTGTCGATAAAGCTGTAAACGAGCCTTTGAAACCGTGGGTCGATAAAGTCGATCTTACCAAGGAAGAGTTCAAATTGCACAATAAACTCAAGTCGTGTGCTTCACATCTTCATCTTCCTTCAACTATGAAAATTTGACAACGGTACCATCAACAATGGACTGGAGTAAAAGAGAACTATAGACTATAACACCTGTTAAGGACCAAGGACACCTTAGTAAGTAATAGCTTTCTTCTTTAAAAGAGCAAAACTAAAAATGACCTAACAGGTTTGTATGTTCTGATTCCTTGCATGTCATCAACATATAGGATGTTGTTGGACATTTTCTATTGTGGCAACAATGGAAGGCATAAATCAATTGACAGTTGCTAAGTCATATCCTCGTTTGAGCAAAAGCTAGTTGACTGTGACACCAATAGTGAAGACCACGGCTGCAATTGTGGTCTCATGGACAACTTTTTCCAATTCATTCAGAAAACCAGGGCCTCACAACCGAAACAAAACCCCAATCAAAGAACTGATGGCACTTGCAACAAAAACAAAGAGCAAACCATGCAGCCAAGATAACTGGGTACCATTTACCAAGATGTTCCCACCAATAGTGAGGGTGCATTACTGAGGGCGGGTTGCGAACCAACCACTCTCTGTGGCTATTGGTGCAGGAGGGATCTGACTTCCAGGTCTCTCCAGCGGTGTCTTTACAGGAGAATGTGACACTGGCCTTCATTATGGTGTAACAGCTGTTGGCTATGGAACTAGCGATGATAGACCAAACACTGGCTGGTAAAGAACAAATTCATTGGGCACACTATGGGGTGAAGCATACATATGTATGCAGAGAGATACTGATGCAAGACCACCTTGTCTATTTGGAGATCAGTGTGTTTAATCTTGTTCTTGAGATATGAGCAATATATTGCCTTTCTTTCCCCAAATTCGTTTTGGACATTATCCAACCACTACTTAAGAACAGATAATTAACAAAGATTTTCTGCATCCTTTTTTGTTTCTTGCATTCGACTCGAGCAGCTATCCAGGCTTACCTACAAAAAGAAAGGAGACTCCCACTGCCTGAATCTAATCTATTCTCTTTGACGTGATGGTTATCCTGATTCAAAAGCTCATCAGTTTTCGGTCCTTTTGAAACAAATGGAAGTGCCCAGAAGCAACAAGAAGTCATAAACTTCAAATAACCCTACGCTGTTAAAAACCACCATTACACCTTTCAGCCTGTTTTCCTGCAATCCTGACAACTCGGCAGACAAGCCCATTCAGACAGATCAAACTGATGGATTGCAAAAACCCTTCTCCATGTTCAAGTATGCCAAAAAAAAACCTTCAAAATGACGAAATTGACATAAACCCATTCTCATAAAATTACTCCCAAATCAAAAACATAAAAGTGCTTCGACAGAAATTACAAACCAAAGCAGTCCTTAAAGAGAACACCAAAATCAAGACTAGGCAATACTAAAGTGCTGCTACTTAAGAAACATATCCCTCAGACCATCCAAAAACTAGCTGACTCAAACTTATATGCTCTTCTTAAACACTTAGTTGCTACGCAATTCTGGGCGAACAAAGTCGGCATCTGGGGGAACAGAGATGTCAACAGTCGGTCTCAGGCGAGCACAGACCTCCATCGCTCCATGCACAGGATCGGACAGGAAGTTGCTGATGAGATCTCTGTTGATGGGAGCAGCATTGTCTACTGCCACCAAGGCCTGCTGGGTGAGAATGTAATCAAAACGTGGGGCCCACTTCCTTGAACCTAGCCTTGCTGTGGTTGAACAATTATCAACCATGAATGACACTCCACGGGCATGCATGAAAGGATTCAAAGAGTCCACAGCTTCAATTACACTTTCATTGATGATCTCAGAGTAGGAATGTCCTTTTTTCCTCAGAACCTCAATCTGTTAATCACAATAAATGTTTCGAAAGATTATGTCAGACGTACCAATTGTTTCCATATATTTACCACAGTTCTAAAATAAAAACATCTTCACATTCAAATTCAAGAAGAAAACAAAAGCACCACTATGTGATTCAGTTTAACAGACATCTATCCACTGAACATGTTCACGTTCCTCTTGAATAGTTAAAAGCAACCAAAGTCGACAATAAATCCTACTATATTAGTAGCCTAGCAATTGATAAATGATGTAGTGACGGAGGGCGGAACCCAACTTTAGGGTTTAATAGTACAACTAACCAATCTTACTAGGAAAATGACTTAAGATACAATTGTTGACGCAAAAGCACATCCAGCTGCCTACAACATATCCAGAACAATCTGGCAATAGTACTTTTGAAATTACAAGCCACAAGGGTGGGTCTTTTGGTTTGACATGAAAGGATCACAAAAGGCCACATCACTATTAATAGCTGTTCAGTAGGAAAAATTCTGCTTGTACGGCATAAACCAACTTGCTAACGTATAACATTGCTTACCTGGGCCATCATCAATGCCACATATACACCTGCTGTAAAGGGATATAATGGTCCCAAGTCACCTGCTGGACGTACTGCTCGAACGCGTTCACCTACTTTCCACATTCGTGTCTGATCAATTTTACCCATTGGAAAAGCTGGCAAACCATCCTTCTCCTGCAAGATTACGGGGAAAAAGAAACCAACAGACAAACAAATCAACAAAAAAAGTAAGAAAGAAAAAGGTATTCAGAACACTGGCAGGAAAATGTCACAATTAAAATACTTACAAACATCATTACAGAAGACAAAGGTTCACTAGCCAACATGCAACAAAATAGCAGATTTAAAGCAACAATGGTTTAGTGCCATATTCTAATAATGTACTCTTAAGAGACAAGTAAACGAACATACATAAAAGCGACGGCCAGCCAAGACAACACTCCTGATCTCGCTACCAGTGGCTACATCCTCATAGCACTCATATAATATATCCATACTGGGATAATAAGAGGCACTATATGCAGCCTCAAACTCCTTTTTGCCATCTTCCGACAACGAGTTATACAATGCCAGCATGCCCTGTAATAGGGGGGAAAAGAACAAGATATACACAGTTCGTAAACATCCTTGTTATGAAGTTGTATAATAGTTTCAAAACAGGCAACGATTAGGCACAACAAAATTATGTACACAGCACCAAGAGACCAAGTAGATCAAAATACAGGTGCAAGAACCCACACATCCATGCACACACGTGCATGGGGTTGAAATACAGGAATTGATTACTGACCTGAGTTGATATGGTTCTCGAAATAACCCCTGTTATGCACTCAACAGTATTTTTGTAAGCTAAATCTTCACTCATTCCATTTCCAGTATACCTTCTAAACAAGGTCTCAACAATTCCGTGTACCGCACCCAGTAAAATGCCTATCAACAAAAACAGGAAAATGTTATATACACAATCTACAAGCGAATGCCAAAATAAGATCAAGAAACTGCTATTCACCTCTCTCGCCAAATATGTCACTCTTGTATTCCTGCTCAAGTGTAGTGGCAAATGTAAACGGAGAACCAAGGGCAACTGACCATCCGAGGGCAACATCAGTGGCTCTACCAGTAACATCCTGTCCACGAAGATAGTATCTTAAATAACACAACAAACAAGAAGTAAATGCATGAACTGAACACACACAGAGAGAGAGAGAGAGAGAGAGAGAGAGACCTGGTGGACTGCAAAACTCGAATTGATTCCTGCACCATTTATTTGCTTCCCTTGAACGTAGAGCCTCCTAACAGACGGACCCATTCCCTTGGGACATACAGCTATCACACTGACGTTCTTTGGGAAATCAAGTCCCATTGACTGCAAATGGCCAAGAAGAAACCCATGGGAAAGCCCAAGTATGCTGTTTGGTTTCATGTAGGAAAATATTTTCTCGTAATTGTCAGCCTGCAAGACATATTGAAACTAAGGACGAGAACTGAAACAGAAACTAGAACAGATCGGGTAAACCACATAATCATGTGAAAAATGCACAAATCACCTTACCCACCTTATGCCTACACAAATACTACACTAAATGGTACACAGACCAACTAAGCCTCATAACGGTTATAGGTCACTTCAACACCCCCTGAGATCCCACAGGTAATCAGTATGTGCAGGATTTTTACCTCTATATGCCTTTAAAGTTGCTAAAAAGCATTCCTTTTGTTTTTCTCATTTAAAGAATCCTTCATCATTCTTTCCATGAATTCATACAATGGTAGATATTTTTCCTGTGGATAGGTTAATAGATATTTTACCTTTTTATTCACGAAAAAACTGTATGTGAGATTAACATCAATTCTGGATATTGAACAGATGTCTCTAAAATGATCTCATCTTTGCAGTCAAGTACCCCTTCACAATCACAAATATAGTTGAGGAGATCAACCATCCTCAACTTGGATTGTAGATCATCCACATAAGATAAACAAAGCAAGAAGAAGAATAGGAGAACTTGATAATTATCTGGATGATGGAAAATTATGAAAGCACTAAATTCACGAACCATACTTTCTTAAAACCAGTAGCAGTAAAGGTGGAGGTTTGGGAGGAAGCTTCATTAGTCAATGGTATATTTTTATTTTCAGGCACAGAAAAGACGAATGGAAAACCAAGACTTTATGCGACAATAAGTAGCGGTCTCTTGTATACTTAACGATTGAAATAGCAGACTCACTGGCGTTCAGTTTTTTATACGGGAATTTAACGTCATATGCAGCAACAAAGAAGCACGCTAGTAAGTTCCAATTTCCAAATATTCGGATCCTCCTCTTAAACACGCAACATCTCCAACCAAAAAGCATGGAACGTATCACAATGCCCAATTCAACTCAAAAGTATTGATCCCATTAGCCGGTGTTGGGGAAATGAATAACCACATTACCGACCTGTGGCCAAGATCTTAGTTAAGATAAATAGAACTGTACAATTGACCAACCTGTGCTGCATCAGAAATCAAGAGCAGCACCAAATCACTGCCAGATATTGTGTCCCATATGTCACCCAGTGTTCCATTCTCTTCAGTAAAACCAACACCCCGAGCCTCGGCAAATGAACGAGAACCCTTCCTGAGACCAATCTGTATAAACAAAGCAAACATAACGAACAAAGATGCTAAGAGAGAAAATGCCTACTGTATGTTAGCAATTTACAACACAAAAAATACGCAACTATTTATTATTACAAGTACTTGACCACAAAATCACGAGGGAAAAAAATTAAAACCACAAGTACCTTGACCACAATGTCTGATTTTGCTTCTGCCAGAGAATCCCTCAGATTTTGCGCTTGAGCAGGGCCCTATAAGGAAAGAAAATACTGTTGACTCCCTTCATAGCGACACATATTACTAACTTTCATCAACCAAGTATTAATGTTGACAGTGCATTAACGGAATGAATCTAGAGTGGAAATCCATTGGGAATTCATTGACCCAAATCACTCACTTGTCATAAAGAAAACCCGAAGGGTTGCAAACAAGAGTGACCAATACCTGTGAGCCCCAGCCGATAACACCAATTTGCTTAATACCCTTGAAAGCATCCGGTAGCAAAGGGAACAAGTCCCTCCCTCCTCTTACAATAAACTGCAAAATGATCAAAGCAGAAACTAAAATCCAAATACTTAAATACAGAGGCTCAATTTCAATGCTGCAATCGTCTGATTACCATGAATTAAAAATCCAAACCTCTAATACTCCTACCGAAGGCAATATACAAAAAGGCCTGCATGGATTCACGAAATACCTCATCGTGACCAGCGAGAGTAATTTTCTCCTTGTTGAAGACAGAGGTGTCGAAATCTACGGATGTCGGAGGCTTAATCGCGGGCGTAGAGACCATACGAACTCGAAGAGCCGGACCGGATCTCGAACCGGCCCCATTTCCAGGCAAGGCTCGAGCTCTGAGAGGCTTCGAGGCTGTTTTCAGTGAGAGAAGCCCCAGACTGAGACCTCGACTTTGCGAAGCTGATTTAAGGGCTTTCGAAGACGATGATGAAGAAGCAGCTGCAGCTACGGAGGGAGAGAAGGACGTAGCGGCGGCCATAGCAGACTGTCACTGTGGCTGTGGAGGAGAGAGAGAACTAGTGAGGCGGAGCTAAACGTAGTGAATTTATAGTAAAGAAAATTTCACTTACCTTCCCTAAAGTTTCCAATAATTACATTCACACCTCGCTCAAGTTATTTAAATCGTACTGTCTTCCTATGTTGTAGTCGTCAAATTTGCTACTAACCAAGAGCCTCAACAAAGTGTCATAGACCGCCAATTTTCGTGACATTGGAAGCTCTTAAAAGCTAGTAGAAGCTTGGAGCTTGAAAAGTTTGAGAGAGCTAAACTTTGGAGAGAGCTTGAGAGAGGTATTCAAGAGTGAGAGTCTTGTATAATTTGTCTTATATAAAAAAAATTTATAACGATAGAGTTTTCTTTACCCCAAATCTGAGTGTGTGCCTCACTTGGGTGGGTTGGATAGGATAGCTCAGTGAGAAAGGCTGACTCGGGCATCAAATGAGTGATTTGCCTAAGTGTTGCAAGGTGCACAAGTGCTGAAATTCTTGGACCGTGAAAATTGCTATAGAGCTAATTCAAAACAAGCAAGCAAATATAACTACATCGGGTGATGAGTTTGGTAAGGGCGACGGTGCCGGTGTTGTCATCAAGCCAAGCAAGCCGTCCACCAAGGCCCGACTTGAGAGCTTAGAGGGAGTCATGGTAGAAACGCTCGACAGGCTAGAAGAGGCGT
The DNA here is from genome assembly GCA_014822125.1 of Arbutus unedo. Taxonomy (NCBI): domain Eukaryota; kingdom Viridiplantae; phylum Streptophyta; class Magnoliopsida; order Ericales; family Ericaceae; genus Arbutus; species Arbutus unedo. The sequence goes on along the minus strand of JABCMJ010022224.1, from coordinate 7,281 downwards.
TGCTTGGCCCAAACAAGCCCAAGAATCAAGTTACAGACTTCTACACATACTTTGCCGACCTGATCGTTCGGATGGAGGAGCTTGAGGAGAAGGTAGGGACCTTCGAAGAGCAACTAGTGGCATCAAGGGGTAGTCACAAAGAGGCTCTAGAGAAGCAGTTGGCAAATATGGAGTTGGAGTTGTAGCTATGCAAAAAGGCTATTGTTGTATCAAGGGATGGTGAGACGAACATGCCAAAGAAAAAGGTTTTAGCACCGAAACCTAAGTGTTATGATGGTGTAGGGGATGCCCGAGAAATTGATAACTTCATATGGAGTATGGAGAGTTATTTCGATAATCTCTATGTTGAAGATGAGGAGAAAAAGGTACAAACGGCTACCATGTACCTTGTAGACACAGCAATACTTTGGTAGAGGAAACGATATGGAGACAAGGTAAAGGGGTTGTACACGATTGAGACTTGGGTTAAGTTCAAGAGAGAATTGAAGAAGCACTTCTACCTTGAGAATGTGGAGTTCTTGGCTTTCTGCAAGCTTCGCAAGTTGAGGCATGAGAGTTCATTGAAGGACTATGTGAAGGAGTACTCAGCTCTACTCGTAGAGATTCGAGACATGGGCGAGCGTGAGGAGCTATTTGGGTTCATGGATGGCTTACAATCCTGGGAGGCACGAGAACTGCAAAGCAAAGGGGTCAACGACATGGCGATCGCACTTGTTGAAGCATAAAAGTTGGAGGACTTCAAAGCGTCAGCTAAGCCCAAGGTATGGAGAGATAGCCAAACTAAGGGTTGGGGAGATCGGCCCAAAGGGAGGAATAATAGTGCAAGGACATCACCAGCAGCGACCAATGATGAGCAGAGTGACAAGGAGTCATGCAAAAGCAAGGATGATCGCAGTAAGGGGCGTCACTCCACGAAGAAGCATGGCAATGAGAAGAAGATCGAGTATTTTTTGTGCAACGGACCGCACTTTGCACGATATTGTCCTAACAGAGAGAAACTCAACGCCATGAAGAAGAAGAAGAAGAAGAAGTTGCGAAAGGGTTCTGATAATGAAATGTCAAGTTCTTCGGATGAGGAGAACCTACTCGAGAGCATTCAATTTCTTGGAGCGGTCACCAAGAAAAATGAGAAGAAGAATGAGTCTAGAAGCATGAAGAAGAAGAACGTGTTGTACGCAAAAGTGAAAGTGAATGGGAAACCCTCCAAGGTGTTGATCGACACGAGAGCCACACATAACTTTGTAAGTGTGGATGAGGCCAAAAGATTAGACTTGAAGGGGAAGTAGGACAAGGGTTGGTCCAAGCCAATGAATTCGGAGGCCAAGCCAATCTAAAGAGTTGTCCGAAGTGCTGACATTGCTATTGAGAGTTGGTCGGGACAGGCGAAATTCTCAGTGATTGAGATAGATGATCATCCGATGATACTTGAGATAGACTTCTTACGAAAGTCTAATGCGTTACATCAAACTTAACAAATAAAATAAAGTTACAGTCTATTTGAACTATATCGAAAGTTTCTTCTTTAAATATTCTTTAATTACCATCATAATTAGCAATTAGCTTTGTTAACCGTTGGAATTGTTGCAAGGTTGAACAAGAACCAATCTAATGTTTCTTTGCAGCCCTATTCGTTATAAAACAATAAAATTTATAATGTGATTGTTGTTACTTCGAAAAAGAAAAGAAAGTAAAAAAGAATTATTTATATATAATGTGACTTTACAGCTCTGTTCATTGTAAAATAAGAAAAAACATAATGTGATTGTGATTGTTATTGCTCCGAAAAAGAAAAGGAAGTACAAAACAATTATTTATATCTAATGTAACTTTTTAGCTCTATTTGTTGTAAAACAAGAAAACTTATAATGTGATTGTTCTTGCATCAAAAAAAAAAAGGGAAGTGAAAAAGAATTATTTATATCTAATGTGATTTTGTAGCTCTATTCGTTGTAAAACAAAAAAACTTAGAATGTGATTATTGTTGCTGTGAAAAAGGAAAGGAAGAAAGGAAGCAAAAAAGAATTATCTATATATAATGTGACTTTGCAGCTCTATTCGTTATAAAACAAGAAAATTTATAATGTGATTGTTTTTGCTCCCAAAAAGAAAAGGAAATAAAAAAAATTATTTATATTTGATGTGACTTTGCAGCTCTATTCTAGTCCTTGCTCCACATGACTAACTAATGATATCAACGAAAAATAAGTATTATTGCTAAGGCTACTGATAAGTGCGAAAATATTATCAAATAAGTCGCCCAACTTATCGTTGTTAGTTTTTTTTATTACATTATTTTGTAATTAATCTATATTTTTTATCTTTTGGAACTTGGAGACCATTGGTGGCGATTTTGAAGATTTTGAAAAGAAAAATTAATTAATTAATTAAAAAATTCGTCCAAATGGGGACTGTAGCACGTTCGGACGAAAAATAATGCATCTATGAAATTTTTCGTCAACCAGACATCTAAACGGAAATTTTGGGCGTCCAAACGGACCGCATCTGCCAGAATGTCTATTTAAGTATCAAGAGTTCTATTTTTAGTGAATTCAGCATATTCCATGATAGAAGAACATGGAGACCGAAATCCTAAGATGACTGTGAGACTGGAGGAAAGAAGATTATTTAGGAAACAACTTCTGATGACCGGCTAATCTGATTTAGGGCGAGGATGAAGTGCCGATTCAAGTAACTTTGATTTATATATGTTTAGGTTTTTCTTATTTGGATCAATTCGTTAATTCAGAACATATTTTCATTACTTGTGAATAAAATAAATTTACTTCTTTCAATCTGTTGAGTATTTCTGTATGCACTCTCAAATACCTAATTAATCAATGATCCTCTTTATTGGTGCTTGGGTAATTGAGATGGATTATACTCGTAAGACAAATCGTGTCACTAGACTGCCCGTAAAAGAGACGAATTGTAGTAGCAAGATGGTTTGTACTATGAGATAGTCTATAATTGTTAACAACTCGATTATCTTCTTGAACATGTATAATTTGAATAGAAATCCTAACATATACATTGGCTAGTTATGTAGTCGGAGTGGATTCAGAACTCTAGATTTTTTCTCATTAGTTTCTCTCCATTTAATTATTTTGCTTACTTTAGTCTAATTATTTCACAATCCAAACAATCAGATCAACTTTTTTTTTTCACTCGAATTAATTTAAAGATTAATTGGATTAATCACAACTTGATCATCTTGTCTCTATGGATCGACACTTGGAATTAGTCACTATTCTTTGAAATAATAGTTAATTCTAAGTTTTTATAAATATATTTTTAACACCGTACGACACGACCAAATTTTATCACTGTTTGTTGGGGGAGGGGGGTGGGGGGATTTGTACAGTTGCATTAATTTGATTATTTTTTTATTCTTCATTTATAAATTTTTAGCTTTGTTTATTAAGTGTGAACATATGAAGTATCGTTGCGAAGGGTTGATCGAGTATAAATTAGTAGTAAGCAGCTTTGTCGTGAGATAAAGCAATATTTTTGCTTGTTATAAATTCTTCTTTTTTTTTATCTTTTTGGTACTTATTGCTATTTATATTTGGTGGACGGTCTCTGGCACCCGAATTTCTCCCTTTTAATTTAGATTTAGAAATAAGAAGTAGAACCACACGAGAGACCAATTTAGTCACAATGACAGGCCAAGAGAAAAATAATCATATGGGACACCTAAACCCACCTCTTGCGCCTAGTCACTCACATTTTGTGCTTTCGGCCTACGATTCACCATCATGCATAGTTCTGTCACCAATTGCAGTCAACTACTATGAAATTAAACACAAGTATGTTTCAAAAATTACCTACATTTAATGGGATGGATGAATACCACTACTAGCACATCGATGAGTTTTTGACCATTAGCTCCACTTTTTAAATTAACAATTTTTCGAAAGAGGCGCTTAGTTTGATCTTATTCTCGTTCACACTCTGAGGGCATGCCAAACATTGGCTTAGCACATTGCCCTCCAACTCAATTACTAGCTGGGAGGAACTGCAGCCTGTGTTCCTCAAAAAGTATTCTTTCATTGACAAAACTGTTCAGTATCAGTATGAAATTACTTCTTTCAAATAAGCCAACAATGGGCCTTTTCATGAGACTTGGGAGGAATATGAAAATTTACTCTGAAAGTGTCCACATCATAAAATTCCTCAGTGGTAATTGGTGTAGTGTTTCTATGACAGTCTGGATGCACATTGTAAGATGATGGTTGACGGCTCATGTGGAGGCTCATCCTTGAACAAAGACGAAAATAAGGCATAGAATCTTTTTGAGAACATGAGCGATACCTCGCAACATCATGTCTCCTTTCATTGGAATGATAAGTCCACCACCACTATTTCTTCAAGGCTACGAGGTTTATACGAGGTTAACCCCTCTAATGACCTCGTTCTTAAAGCAGATACACTGTTTGATAATTTGACAAGCTTTCTCAATTTGGGCTCGACTTCTACTCTGCCTCCTACTTTTCAGGAGGCCTGCTCTTTTTGTGCTAATCCAACGCATTATATCACCAAGTGTCCAGCTGCTCACCAATTTTTTGAATTTGTGAAAGAGTAAGTTTATATTGCTCAAGGGTATGCCAATAATCAAGACTTCTCTAGATCGGGTAATGATCCCTTTTCTAATATACCTACAACTCGGGATGGAAGAATCACCCTAACTTCTCGTGTTAACCACAACCACAGAGCAATACTATTGTCCCACAGGCTAGGCCGTAGAACACCTCATTCAATCCCGCAGCCTATCGCTCTTCCTTTTACCAATAACCACCACCTCTGCAAGCATCCGCTAAAATTTTGAGGTACTCCACCTTTGAAAAAAATGTGTTAAAAACAATTGAAAGCATGATTGACACTTAGCAGCAAGTGCGCTCCAACATTCAGTTATTGCCTAGCTTGCGACCTATGTGGGTCAGATCGCTAATGCATTAAAGCGTAGGAAAGAAGGTAGACTGCCCAGTTAGACTGTCAACAACCCGAGAGGGCAACACCAAGTTGAGGGTAGTAAAGTGATTGATAATTTTTGTGAGGTGAATGCACCATTGTCCCTTCATAATAAGAGAGTGGTCGAGACTAAACCTGAGCAAGAGAAAAACGATGAGCAATTGGCTCCCTCCATCCCATCTAATTCTAGAGTGGAGAGTTCTCGTAGTAAGGAGGACATCCCTCCAATCACTTCTTCACCAAACACTTTTATACCACTAGGCTCCAAGGCACCACCCTATGTGCCAAGCTCCATTCCCATCATGTTTAAATGGACCATTTCCCTTGCCCAAAAAGGGAGCATCTATGGACGAGACACTTGAAATTTTCAAGCAAATAAATCAATATTTCACTCCTAAATGTCATCAAACAAGTCCAGAGTTACGATAGATTTCTTAAGGACCTCTGCACTCAAAAGAGAAACTCTTGGACAAGTGTGTCCAAAAAAATCGTTCTTACTATGTAAGTAAGCTCTGTTTTTTGATCTGACGCTCCCCTAAGTTACTAGATCCAGGCACTCCTACCATTGCCATAGTCATAGATAGTGATGTCATAGAGCGTGCACTTTTAGATTTAGGGGTGAGTGTTAATTTGATCCCTTATTTGATTTATGAACAATTGAGACTTGAAGAGTTGAAACTCACGTCAGTCGCGTTACAATTAGCTGATAGATTCATTAAGGTGTAGATTGGTATAGCTAAGGATGTTCTGGTCAAAGGCAATGATTTTTATTTCCTTGCTGACTTTATAGTACTTGACATAGAATAGGTGTAAACCCTCAAGAAGCAAATTCCAGTTATACATAGTCATCCGTTCTTAGCAATGGTCAATATGAATATTCATGTGAGGAGTGGGGAGATGAAGGTTGCTTTTGAGAACATGATGCTCAAGCTCAATGTTTTACAATGCCCCAAAGTACCCCCAAGTGAAGGACGACTGCTTTGCAGTCGATGTTATCGAAGATGTAGTTGAGGAGGCCTTGCCTTACATTTTGATTAAGGATCTATTGGCAGCATTTTTGGCCCACTGTGGGTATGTGGAGTACGACATTGACAAGTCCATTGAAGAGATGAATCTATTACTCGATAGTTCACCTTCGAAGTGGGGGGCCCAGTTTGAGTCTCTACCCTCGTTGTCAAGAGATACTGCCCCTCCATCTCTAGAGGTACCTCCCAATCTTGAGTTGAAGCCACTCTCAGTCAACCTCAAGTATGTGTTCTTAGGCAATAATGACACCATTTTGGTTATCGTTGCGTTCGACCTTTCTTCTACAAAGAAGGTCAACTTGTTGAGGTACTGAAGAAGCACAAGGGTGCAATAGGGTGGTTTGTAGCCGATTTAAAGCGGATTGACCCCTCCGTGTGCATGCATCGTATAAATTGTGAAGAGCATGCTAAGCCTTCACGTGAGATGCAGCAGAGGTTGAACCCGAACATGAAAGAAGTGGTGATGAAGGAAGTTGTAAACTACTCGATGCGGGTATCATATACCCCATTGCTAATAGCAAGTGGGTGAGTCTCACTCAAGTTGTGCCCAAGAAGTCAAGCATCATTGTTGTTGAAAATGAGAAATCTGGTTTATTCGGATCATTGAGCGTTCATGAAGTCTAGGAGACTATAAATCTATGGAGTTTGAGATACCTCCAGTGCTTGTCATACTCTAACGGCTTCTAATGGTCTGGTATAACCACCTATTAAAGCTATGTATATATTACCTAGGAGGTTGGGTCTAATGGCAGACGTGTAGTTAGTAACAAGAAATTTGTCCGAACCATTTGACTTAAATGTCTAACTCTGTGGAGATTGCTTCACAATCGGAGTAGTGGTTAAGAAATTAGATAGCTCCAAAGGGAGCGACAACCTATTAGATGATGACATCACTTCTCAAGATATTACTGAATCCTATATATACTATCCTTTCAACAAATAAGGAACCACGGTTTTTTACCAGAGAGAAAAGTAGTACCCGTGTCTTTCGCGTGAAGAAAGTAGCTGATCGTTTATTATTTTTATTTTCTATATTTGTGTCTTGTGGACTAAGCACTTTCAAGTTGTCTTGTTCAAGTTGGGGGGGTGATGTTGTCGTTAATGAACCAAAAATATATTTATAAAGTCAAGACTTAAAACTAACCCGGAGGATAGTGGAAAGACCAGAATCGTCCATGGGGATGAAAAACTAAGTTACGATATTTTTAAAGATTTATTTCTAATTTAATGGAGAGGTTGAAAGATTTGTTTGGTGAACTATAACTAAAATCGAAAACTAGAATAAAAA